>BMAW01028157.1:66560-80407 GCA_019974015.1 Nephila pilipes | reverse complement strand
TGGAATTAGCGAATGACTTTTCAATTAGCCTTTCGATTCAATCAACTAATAGAAATGGTGGAAAATCTATTTCTCTCAGATCCTTTTTCCAGCGTACTTAACAGCACATTAGTTGGTGGACCCGGTGATTTATAATTTACGAATGGATCTGATCGGAAGTGATACAAGATCGTGACTAACAAGTTTACTTTGGAATTGAGGAGGATGACACCGAAATATATGATGTGCTTGCTTGATAGGCCAAGATCTAATATAATTTTCTTTTTTTGCTGTTGTTTTCTTGGGATTAGTTGGATGTAGTACAAGATTGATGTTGTGGAAATCTCTTCTTTTATGACCTTGCATGTAGCGCCATTGAGACGGGAAGAAAAGTTGTAGAAATTACCGGGAACCGATACTTTTATAGGCGTACAAGTACTTAGCCAGATATTTTTCCTTACTATATATGGATATTTTTTTTACACTTTTATTTAGGGGTCAGAGTTTCAGTCATTACCAAGGATTAAAAGCTATTTTTTATACATTTCCTATATGGCATTAGAACTTAAGCAAACTGTATTAATTTTTCAAGGCAGTAATGATACTCAGAAGCATTTGTGATGAAATAATTCATTCGAAATTCAATTTGTTTAATTGATGTGTAAATATAAGCTCAGAAACACTTTTTTGAATACTAAGCTTTTCGTAATATTATCGACCAAATTATCATTTTATTCCGGGAAATTAAAATTTACCTTTGGTTTTTTATTTCTTTTTCTTTTTCATAATGTATTTCAGATTTCTATCGTATAGAGTATAACATTATCTTAAAATATTTTTTTATAATGTAAATTATATATTGATTCTTACGATGTTAGGTTTTGTGAGGTAATATGCATAGTTCTGAAAATATTCATTCCACGATTTGTAAGCTGAAATTTGAAAAGTACTTATTTTAGGATTAATTTAATTTAATATCAAGTATAATAAACAAAATATGTTATTTATTTTTTTCATTTTTCGTGGTTCCTTTATCACCTAAGTTATGGTTCCCTCCCACATTATAAAAAAAATAGGTACCTTTTCTTATTTTTTTGCATATAAAATTTAAAATTATTATAATCATTCGTTGTATAAAATATAGACTTAGATTATTAATATTATTTCTTGAAAAATAATCAATTGTGAATCCCAAATACTGACGTTTAAGAAATCTAAATACTCAACGACCAAAGGATTTCCAAAAAATAAGTTGATTGATTTTATTAACATCACATTAGAAGTAACAAGAGGGTTAATGACGACGGACCTCGTAATTTTGAACCTTGGTCAAGCGATAAGGACGACACCTGAGCTGGCACCTCCTTCTCCTGACTTCCACACCATACCACAAAACGACTTTTTGAGTCTCGACAGATTTAACGTTCATCATCCCCTGCTAAACGGTGGGTCTTTCGTGGCATCAAAGCTAGAGCCCACAATTACACCCGAGTCCAAATTACTTTCAAAGCTCGAACACACACCCGAGTCTGCAACCATGACCTATACACTAACGTGGTCACTCCAATTCATAGAGTTCTTCATTATTTTAATGATAGTGCAGAAAGGAAACTAATTATAAGTTATCATAAATTAAATAGATTTAACTAATTTAAATAGATTAAATAGCTCAATTAAATGAATATAAAATATCATTAGAGGTCCAATGAGAACTTTATAAATTCCACTTAATTGACAACTTTTCTTGTGTAAAATTAGTTTGCTATAATAAGAATTGTGGACATAAAATAATTTAAATATATTAAATATTACATTTGGGAAATATAATATTTACTACAATCATTACTTCAAAAAGTCAAACCAGAATAATAGTTAACAGAATCATCTTAAATTCAAAACAGAAATTAATTTTGAAATAATTCGAGATAAAAACCAACATTTTTAAAAACAACGTTTTTATATGGTGGCAAAGTTTATTAAAAAGAATTATTGAAATATTAGTTAAAACTGGTCGCAAATATCTAAATATTGCATTGTTAGGCAAATAAGAACGGTTCCCAAAATTTCAGAGCTCTAGCTTGATGGGAAGTTGGTTAAATTAACGATCGAAAATTTGATGACACACACACACACACCAAGTGAAATTAAGAAAAACGTTTTAAAATATGTTGTTTAGTTCAAACACTGGAAAACAATGTTTAAGCATTGGGAAATGCTTACATGAAAACTCGGAGTTATATAAAAAAAAATCTACCTCCAAATGAGATAAATATTCGAAAAGTCTAATAAAATGTGCAGCAATTAAACTTTGATTTCTATATTATTGTACTTTGTATTTGAAATATATTGAAATGAACCAACTTCTAACAAAAGCTTGGATTTTAGTGTCAAAAAAAATATATATGAAATATCTTAGAAATGAAAATACGTATTTTACTTTCGGTGATATTTCATGGATCATGTTAAATAATTTAACATATTTAATAATTTAATTTAATTATTTAATGCTTGTTTAAGAATAGTATTTCCTATTAATTTTAATTCCGAAATTTCAAGAAAAAAATATTGCATTAAGCATTTAAGTCTTTTAAAAGTACATCTTACTTAGAAAACAATTAGAGTTTTAAAAATCGAAAGTAACCCGGGATAATTTATTAACATAATAATAATTAGATAGGCTATGAATATAATTATTTACATATAATTAGATTGGCTATGAATATAATTATTTACATATAATTAGATAGACTACGAAATATATTAATTAGTGGAGAATGAGAAAAGAAAAGTAATGAAACTAGAAAAAAAAGAATGTCTCACGTAGTCCTACAGAAGTTTTACTTTAACGAGTCATATAATCAAAAGATGAGCTATGACAAAAATGATGTACAGTTATAATAGTATCTTTGATTTCTCATCCACAAAAGTACGCTTTGGCCGCTGTAGTCTAACAGTCATGGTCGCAGACTCACGGCCAGCGGTTTTCATCGTGTCTTGATGCTACTAGACATCAACCGTGTTGCCAGGAGCCAGGACTGATACACGTTTAATTTGTCATAGCTCAAAGTCTTCCAATTACGTGATGTAGAAGATAAGAGAGTTCTGTTCCAAATCAGGTGTCGTCCTCGTCTCTTATCCGAGGCTCAAAATTACGATTACGCCAATAGCCCTCGTATCGCTTCTAGAGCGACAGTATTAAAACCAAACAATGAATCATTTCAGAAACACTTTTCCTTTGTATAAATCATCCGTGTACTTAAAAGTAGTTAATTTTTCGCGAAGATATTTAATAACATTGTAGATATTTAATGACAATTATCCTTAAAATTTAAGCATTATAAATTTTCAAAAGTAAGTATTTATATCTTTGAAATTATCGTTAAAGTATTGTCTTTCCCTAAGTGTAAGTATGAAAATTCTATACAGTGCATTAATATAAGCCATTTAATTATTGTTTTATTATTTTCTGTGACAATAATATTAAAACTCTTATTTAGAAAATTTGGTTTATTGTTTCTATTGGGTTTTTTTTTTATTTCTATTTAAAATGTATGCTTGTTGAAAATATAATTTATTTGAATAACTATGCTGTTAATTTTAAAATTCAGATAGATTCAAATCAAATTTCACAATTATATTTATTTTTTGTTCCTAGAATTGTTTATTTTGAAGAGAGACACGATCATACATTGTAAACAAGGTGCTGTGATTGAAGTCTTTTAGACATTTAAAAACTATATAACAACGGCTTTCACGATCTAACAGAATCATATATTTTGACATGTAAGTAAATTGATAGAGACGTAAGCTTTTATCTAATCGGGTAAAGAGAGCTAAAATGACGAAGGAAGTCTCTATTAATTATATCAAATAGAATGGATTTGGAAGAAAATCTCATTCATAATCTGATTACAGCGAAGTACTTATTGTTTGTAAAATCCTCCTTCAGAAATAGAATTTGTTTCAAAATTTAACGTTCTTACTAAATAAAATTTGACAGTCTTATCAAAGTCGCAATAATTTCTTTCATTAACATTTCAAATATACTTTACCGTAAATGGAATTGATGTTTATAAACTGAATTGGCTTGAATATACTAAAAACTGCAATGTATTCAGCATATAAGAATCAAAATCAATTTAATTTGAAAAACGCATTACAACGATACGAGAAGAAAATAATTTATGTGAAAGTAATACAAATATGTTAAATGTAACTTAAAATATGACACACAAACCATGCATTTTTAAGAAAAAGAAAACAATTTTTTTTATACTTAGTGAAATCTTATAAAATAAATTATAAAAAATAAAAGTACTGGTATATTATTACTGTAATCAAATAAAAATCCGAAGCCCTAATTTTAGTGTAATTAAATGAGTGAGAGTTGGAATAAATTTACGTGGCTAAAGATCAAAGGTATTGTTAGAATTTTTTTTTTCAAATACATTAAAATAATTTTCTTTAAATATTCTAGTACTCTATTCTAAGAATTTAAGATTTTTAAAATGATATTTTAAGAGCATTTTATTTTCCCAACAATTATATGTAAATTATTAAAACTTGTACATACAACTTTTATTATGTCTTAAATTAGTAGATTTTCTGAAATACATTTCTCATTAAATTAATTATTAATTATTTTTAGGAAATGCAGAATGTAAATGTGATATTTAAGGAAAAAAAACATTAACACTACGGGTGATATGAAAATGAAAATAAAATAAAAATGTTAATAAACAAAACTCATTCAGAACCATTGTAATGTGCTCTTATTTTAAAGTACAAAAAAATATCAAACTTTTTTCCTGAGAAATGATTTCAAACACGAAAATCAGAAGAGACAGTAAAATTGTTTTTGAGTTATATATTCTATATTTTGTGACACTCATTCACTATTTTAAAATTGAAACAATACCAACGGGTGAAAAAGGATTTAGTGCTGTAGGGGTGTCTATTTTTTATTATAAATCATTTATATTATTAATAAACAATTTAAAGTAATAAAAATTAAATATGAAAATATTACTCGTATTGAATCTTGAGGAAAGAAAAACATATTCAGCCTGAAAGGACAGAAGGTTCCACAAATCATTACTCCATTTTCAAAAAATTGTGTGCCATATTTAGTCAATTTTTAATTTAATTTGTTTCAAATTAGCTAATGGAAACAAATAGCAGTAGCAAAAGTAAGAAAATTTTATAATAATTGTAACACAGTAGAAACATGAGTTTTATTTTCAAATCATAACAATGTGTGATTAAAATATGCAGTTTATACATATTAGAAATTCTGCCTGTAATAAACACATTTTTTTAGTGGTTAGGAGAGAGTACTCCCATTTCTTATGTTATACCTTTGAATATCCAAGAAATTTAATTTCAATGATGAGTATTACATTTGTTTTCAAAATATCACTGATGAAGCTTATACACTGGTTATCATAAATTAAGGAAAAATCACAAAAATAGCGATAACTCTTTCAAAAGTAAGCCAAACCGTGCAAAATTTGCATATGTTGTCCACTAAGAGTAGCTGAGTAAAATTGCAATATGCAAATTAGTGACGCTGCACTCGGCTTACGTCATCTGCCTGGAGCATAAAAGTCCAAGTTTGAGAGAAAGCACACAAATTTTACTGTGATTGCGACATTGAAAATCTGAGATAGCCAATTCGTAATAATGACCTCGAGGCATCATTTGCCTGAAGAACTACGATGGAGAGCCATCGGGAGACTAGAGGCAGGGCAGAGTCAATCAGAAGTGGCCAGATGGCTAAATGTGAGTCCATCTGTGGTTCATAGACTTTGGAGGCAATTTCAAACCACAGATTCGGCATCTAGGAGGTTCAGTCAAGGACGGCCAACTGTTACGACCAGTGCCGATGACCGATATTTGACATTAAGTGCACGCAGGAATAGAACCGCTACTCCGACACATCTTAGATCCTCTCTTGCTGCAGCCACCGGAAGGTTGGTGTCAACGTCAACTGTGCGCAGAAGGCTCCACGAAGGTGGTCTGTATGCGAGACGACCAGCCATTTGCGTGCCGCTCACATCACGCCATAGGAGAGACCGTTTGCAGTGGGCCCGACAACATGTCCACTGGACGTCAGATCAATGGAGGCCTGTTCTCTTTACGGATGAGTCCAGGTTTAGTCTAGAAAGTGACAGTAGACGTTATTTGATATGGAGAGAACCTGGGACCCGTTATCATCCATCAAACATCCGTGAAAGAGATGCATACGGAAGAGGCAGTGTCTGTGTTTGGGGAGGCATATCCTTAGGAGGGCGCACAGACCTCCATGTCTTTCCAAGGGGAACCGTGAATGCTCAGGTTTATCGAGACAACATCCTTGATGCTTATGTGCGCCCATATGCCGGGGCGATTGGTGATTGCTTCCTGTTACAGGACGATAATGCAAGACCACACAGAGCTCGCATTGTTGATGATTATCTTCAACAGGAAACAATTACGCGCATGGAGTGGCCAGCTCGATCCCCGGACTTGAATCCTATCGAGCACGTTTGGGATGCTCTAGGGAGGCGTGTATCTGCCATCAATCCGCCCCCTCAGACCCTTGCCGCGCTTGCATCTGCTTTACAAGAGCAATGGCTCTCACTTCCTATTGAACTGATAGACCGCATAATTGAAAGCATCACACATCGCTGTTTGTGCTGTATTGCTTCTAGAGGCAATCATATTCCATATTAAAGGTACTTTTTCTATTGCAAACCGATACTTCCAATTTGTTTATTTTATACATGTGCTAATTTCTATACTACTATTAATGTCTGATAATTTCTTTTTATGTTGTTTAATACCTTACTATGTGTTGTATATTGTGGGTAAGTTTCATAAAATTCCATGTGTAATTTCTTGAGTTATCGCGATTTTTGTGAATTTTCCTTAATTTATGATAACCAGTGTATTTAAATAATGTTAAAAAAATATGTTATATATATTATTATTATTGCCTTCAAAATAAATAAATAAAAACTGGGAAATACATCATTTGATAGCTTTAAGTAACCATTCTTTCATTTCAAATAGCGGCCAACAAAGTTTCACAAGGTCTTTGGGTGAATTGACTCTCTAATCTATCACGGATTCTGATACTTAGGAGAATATCATCAAAGTGGACTTACCAGTTTGTGTTATGATCTGCGGAAGGATTTAGGAAACTTCTTTTACAGCTCTCGCTGTCCGCCAAATTATTTAAGAATAAAGGATTTTCGGGTAGCCATAAATAAAATATTGCGAAGTCAAAATGAAAAAAAAAAATGCGTTATAACTTCGTTCGAATCTTGATGTTGGCTTGATGTGAAATGCATATAAATTAACTGGATTGTATGCGTTTATGGTTACACTGAAGAATACTAGTGGCAGAGATAGCCGAGTAGATGTAGTTGTTAGCTTATAGCCAATGCTGTTTCAATCGTGTTCGTGGTTTTGAATCTTGTTACATTTATTATAGTCGGGTTACGGTGCTAATGTGCATTCAATCTATCTGGGTTAAAATTCTTCAAGTTGAATTGATATAAAATACTACTACTCTTATACAAAAGGTCATACAATGTGGGGCGCCCTTTTGTGCAAGAATGGTGATATATAACTGAAATTACTCCTAATACATAAAGAAAATATATTCTGTTATAAAATATTTATTTGAATAGTTCAATTCATTTTAGGAGCATAATTTTGACATTTTGATAGTTTTTCGATTCTTCATCTGATTCTCGAGCTATTAGCTTAGCTATTTCAGGGGGTAATGTAACAATGAGGTATGTAACCCATTTATCCTCTGGTAATTTTTGGAACCTTAGCTATCTTTTGAAAAGATTCAAATGTAATGCAATATCTACTTCTTTTGGATCACTTATCTGCTCTCGTGGACATCAGAGCTATTTTTTCCATTTCTGGGATACGAATAACTCTTTCTTCTAAAAGGTGGTAGTCTCGAAGATTCAAATTTTCAATTAATCTTTTTAATGATTGATTTCATTTTAATGTACTTTTCAAATTGTCATAAGCATCCAATTTATCTGTTAGTGCTTCAGGTTAATTCCATTCTGTCTATTCGTCAATGAAATGATTTTTGAAGGTTTTGGATGTTTTCTTTTTAATTTGACCTGATATAATAAGGCATTTTAAGTATTTAAATAACGTGATGTTTAACTCTTCTAACCATCCTTCATGATAGTCTGATAATGATATAAAAATCTCTCTACGCTCTTTCAATAGGCTTTCTGTGCCCTGCAAATAATTGGTGGAACGGCCTCATTTCTCCCGTTTGGATGAGAAAGAAAAACCATTGTTGATGTTACGAATGATTTTCGTGCCATTGTCGACAATGATAATTTCGTTCTCGATATCACTCCTTATTTAAAAGGATTAGCCTACATCTCCAATGAAATCCGAGATCTAGTTGAAACCAAACAAGATCAGTGCAAGAGCTATTCAGACCAAAAAACGCAGTAAATCACCACAGTAAGCACCTGGTGACAAGGTATCGGTTACATTGCATCCTAAAAGCAATGCTGCGAAAGCAGAAGCAGCCAAGTTCATGCCTAAAAGAGATAGACCATACATTATCATCACCCAAATGTTCACAATATCAAATGATGTTCTGGACATTTGGTCCATGTAGATAGGCCTTATTTATCAATAATACAGTATCTTGTGGATGAAAAGGCAGTACCGGTGGCGCAATTAAGCAAACGAGGAAGACATCAGACTCTCTATCCTAAACATAAACCTCAGACGTAGCAAGCGACCAAAACCTGCTGGTCTCTAAATGAAACGTTATATTGAAACTAGAAAGAGAGTGCACTGCAGCACCTCTAGCGGAGGTTATTGAGAAAACTTTAGTCTGTCCGGAACCGCCGATGGTAAACATCTCTTAATGTCTAACGGTAAATTTAATTCGGAACTCCACTCATGTAATATATATGTTTCGTTATATTAATGTTATTTTATATTTTGTTACTATCCAAATACATGTTTAGAACTGAATATATTTTCATAATGTCTTATGAGTAATTTCACAAATACAAAAAAGTACCACCAATCTTATACATTATATAATATAGTGTCAGGACGACTAAGAGTTTACATACAATAAATGCAAAACAATTGTATCATAGCATTCATTTTCTTACTTCATAATGTAGAATTACATCAATGAAATGGACTGATTACTGAGCAAAATATTAATAACAACATTATTTGCCCCCTTAGATATTAAAAAAAAATAGCCATATTTGATTACTAGAACAAAATCTACCACAATACAAAATTTTCATTCACATTTTCAACGAATGTGTATACATATACATTTTGGCCATAAATTAACAAATTACTTGAATAGATAGAAAGAGGAATAATATTCAAGAAGCTGGCTTTCATACAAATTATATAAAATATAAAATTTATATATGGAAACAATAAAATTTATTTCTAAATTATGATTATTTAAGCAGTTATAACGTAAGCTAACTTACTTGAAGTAGAGCTATTTTAAAAAGAAATATTTTCAATACCATATCATAATTTTTCTTTGTTTGTAAATTAACAATTAGAAATTTATGTTTTAAAAATGATAAAGAAATAAGAATGTTAAATATTAATTTTAAATTTTGAACAGGATTTCTGTTAGTCCCAGATATATTTCCTGTTAACAAAATATGACACAAATGATAGCATACTGTATAAAATTTTGAAATAGTTTGCAATCCTATTACTTTTATTTACATGCAATACTAATACCATATATATTTCCTTGAATGTAAAGTAGTCTTTATGAGATTTAATTTGTTATTGTAGTAAAAAATAACTTCGGAATAAAAAGAGAATATTTTACATTTTTTGAGACAGTACACATGCCTTGAAATATAGTTTCGGCTAAAATTATTTCTTCCAGAAAAATATTTTCATATAATAGGTTTAATTTAAGCTATAATACATAAAATACAAAATATCAGACATATTTTTTTATTTAACGTGTATGTTTAACTATGCAGACGTAACGAATATGTATTGAAAACATCCATTCCAATTAACCACCAAAGGCTTATCAAAGATATTCATATATATGAGTATAATTAATTGTATATGTTTTTTCATCAGTGCGTGCCACATATGTGATCACTTTGCTATGTGTTACATGTATAATTTGTCCTACTTTTCCATTGCAATAATCTTTTATTCGTAATTGATGATAAGTATTACATATAAAAAATGTGATCCCTAAAGATATTCAATAATGCCACTAAAAACCCTGAAAAACATTAAAATAATTCCTGTAAAACTCATTCATAATTTTCCAAAAAAAAAACAAAAAGACTTGTAATACATTATGAATCAATTAGTTTCCCTATCATAATTAAATTATCTTTGAACTATAGAAGTTACTGTAATCCAGAGGTCTAAAGATGAGAAAATTCCCAAAAGAGGCCAAATTATTTTCCAAAACTCTACAATGGAATGTCCCTGTCACTTTAGTGTGGATTAAAATTAAGAAGCCCATCATCAGTAATCCTCGTGTTTATTTCTAGTGAAATATTAAATAACAATAAATCTAAGAAATCAAACCTTCATTATCAAAATAATTTGAATAACTTAATTGACATAATTTGAATATTTTAATTATTTAAAAAAGTCATTAAATTCTCTCTCAAGCCTGGATCTAAAAAAATTAACCTTCTGATTAATGAAATGTACAATGAGTCAGAATCAGATTTGCTCAGCAACATTTTTCTAGGAAAATAGGTTTTGGTTAATCCCTATCTTATTTTTTTAAACATTTTTATTTGTTCCATTTATTTTCATTTATGTTTAAATTATACCGTCAATTAACTCGACAATAAACATTGTGATTAACAACTGAGCCACGTAGACTTTGGAATTCCGTATATTATTTAACCTTACAAAAGTGACACAGATATTATTATTATTATTATCTATCTCGAATTCAGGTTATTAGATAAAATGTATTTTACATATACTTATATCTATGAAATTACTTAGTTCTAATTAGTAAAGTATTTTACTTTAGTTAGAAAAGTTTGTATTAAATTATGAGCATGACCAGAGATCCATTGATATAACAAATATATAGTTGTCAATTGCTGGATATATTTTAAGCGTTCTGTAAAATCTCTCAGTACAGAAAAATTTAAATATTTTTGTATGCAATTAATTAGAAAATAAATATAGTGTGTTTACGCATTACTGTGAAAATTGGATGATTCCTCAACTTTAGTTAAGGAATTGAATGGATCATTTTAATCCTTTTTTTTATTCGCTCATTACAAAACCATCTGAGGGATTCTTTTTTATAGTGATCTTGCAAACAGAAGTAATAAAAAAAACTGCAAGTATTTTCTTCTTTCTGTGAATGACTTATCCGTCAAACACTCATCCTTGGATATTAAACAAATTCTAAATACTTTTGTGGTTTTTGAAGCATTTTTATATGATAAAATAACATCATATCATTTAAGGAAATTTAATATGAAGGAACTCCTGATATATATATTTCATTCAAAATTAATTTTTTCAATAAGTATTCAATATCATTAAAGAGTCAAAGGTATTTATAATTAGTTTATTATTGAAAAAAAATATACTTTTTATGCATTTAATCTAAAAAAAATTATTTTCACAAGATTACAATTTTACTCAGATGCCTTTAAAGTAATGTATTAAGAAATCAGAAGTATTTAAGTATAATCTTCAAGAATATTTGAAATAAAACAACTATAATATAATTAAATCAAGTCAAATTATTCTCAATGAATAAGAATTTTCATATAATAGTTTCTGTTGAAAAATATCAGTGATTTTTCTCAAAAAATTATATCATTCAAAAATTATTCAGATTTTGGAAGATTTTTCTACTTGTTTGATTTGTTACCTTAAGTAGTTTAAATGCTTAAATTTGAATTACAAATAACAAGCAGATCTACAATATAAATTTATAGTAAATGAATAAAAATTTCTATAAAGAGATTGTTATAAAATTTTTACACATTAATGAAATCCTGCATTTTTTTTAAATTGAAATTTATTACTTTTACTCACTTTTTCACAGTTAATATGTTGAATAACATAGCATTTATATTTTCTTAAAAATGTTGCATTTATACTTCAGTAATAAATTATGAAAATAATTTTTTTTAAGTTTATTTAATAAATTTACATAAGAAAATGAGATGATCAATAATATTTAGCAATTATCTTTAAAAAATTGGAATCTTATCCTTTAGTAAAGTGAACAAGTCTGTTAATGAGCTATTATTAGTTAACCTTCTTTGTTTAACTTTATTTAAAATAAATTTTATGGAATATATATGTGTGTGCGTGCGCGCTTGTATGTGTAGAGGGGTGTCTTAAAATTTAGTTATTATTCAAATTAATTGAAATAGATATTCTTTATTTTCATTCATTATTCTTAAGACTCCCTCTACTTAAGATTCTTATATCACCACCCACAGTTAAATACTTCTCCTGGCATTTTTTTTATATTTCGAAGACCATCATTGCATTACTTAAAAGATTGAATGCTTATTTTCTCCATACTAAAAGTTACTTATGTCTACGGACTGTTGAAACCAAACTAATCAACATAAATAGCAGTAATTTGAAACATTATGTACATAAAGATAAATAAATATGCAGAAAAAATATTACCCAAGTATCTCGGTCAATTCTTAGTAGTAAGTAATTACGATTTTATCTTCTATATATGGCGCTTAACTTTCTCGATGAATGAATTTTCCATTTTGTTCTGTATGCATAAGTAATTTCTTACCAAAAATTACTAAACATAATTTAGAAGAAAATTTAATTGATCTTAAAAGAATTTCTTGAATTAAATAACAAACTTGATTACGTAAAAAGCAATGCATAGGAAAAAAATGATGAATTCTTGGCGAGTCTCTTTATTTGGATTGAATAATAAAGATACGATTCTAGGAAAATGTTATGGACCAAGTGATCCCATCTGAATTTGTGACTAGACGACTTAAAAGATTTAGGTAATTTGAAAATACATACATATTTTCATTTTATATTTCATTTTTATATCAACATTAAAAAATTATCAGTATTAAATTCTTATAGATATATTTTCTATTTTGACTATAGCATAGTAAGTAATCTGAATATTTCTTCCCTTATGGGTTTGCAAGAAAGAAAGAATTAAGGTGATAATGTCTACATTAATTAGATGAACAAATAAACATAATTTGTTTTGTTATAAATGATCCACAAATATGAAAATATTGTTATAAAGCACTTCAAAAAATAGTGACTTAAAGAAACATTGGTGTTATTATCTGATAAAGATATATATCAGCACTGGAATTTGAGTTAACGATAATCCAAATGTTTCGAAACGATAAACTGATCAATGAGATTCTTCAGTAACTTGATGACTTTCTTCCTTCATCAAAAGACAAGAAAATAAAATCAAAGAATACATCCCGGAATAAGGAAAAATGCAACTAATACTATTAAGGATGGGCGAAACAAAAGAATAAAACAAGCGAAAAGGAAATGACTCTTACTTTCTTTGTGATCGTTGACTAGCTACTTTTCCGTCTTTTTCTTAGTGATCATGGAAAAGATGGAAAAAAAATAGTCTTCATAAATAAGCCAATTATCTTTTCAAAATAATAAAGAATATTGCTATGCAGATATATTTTGGATTTTTTTTCTTTCGTATAATCGAGAAAATGCTTTCGATTCACATAATAATCAGCCACTGCATAATTCTTTGTTTGAAATTTTCGATGCTTTAATTTTTATAAAAAAAGTAAACCATAATAATGGAGTTATAGAGCATTGAATTTTATATATATATA
>BMAW01028157.1:45693-61479 GCA_019974015.1 Nephila pilipes | reverse complement strand
TATATATATATATATATATATATATATATATATATATATATATATATTTTTTAAATGAATAGTCATGACATTTATTAACATTCATTTGAAATTCTTATTCAAATTATAATTGAAATTTTAAGAAGAAATTTAAGTGGAAAAAGTATTATGTCAAAAATAAACTTTCTTTTTATAAAATATTATTTTTATGAAAAGAAATTGCATCATATTTAAAACAATTTATAGAACAAATAAGAAAATAAGTCAAAAAAACTTAATGAAAAACTTAATCGTTAAAATGTTTGCAAAATTGTTCCTACGCGAAACTATCCAAAACAATTAATTATAAGGGCTGACCAACATTTTTATAATTTTTAACAGACGTATAATAAGCTAAATTTATTTAACATTAGTTTCATATTTTATGACATATAGCAGAGTTAAAATGAAGGTATTTACTTTTATGAGAAGTGCAGAAATATGTTAAGCTTGATGTGTTATACAATTATAAGAAATACTTGTACGTTATATTTTCCTTTTTAATAAAAAAGGTGAAATAAATAAATTATTATAAGATCATCAAAATATTGAAATGTATGTTTAGATAAAATTCTACTTGTTCTTAAAATTCTTATTTATTTTTATTTTATTTTATACAATAGGTAACATCATACGGTAACTTTGTTTGAAGTCAAAGAGATGTTTGATAATTTTTATAGTTGTTATCTACAACTGAATGTCACAACTTCTATGTATCAATTGTGCTATGAATATTATCTTTATATTGAGATTTTTACGAACATTAGTTTTTCAGATGTTTGCATTTTTTAGCTACATGTATAACGTTTATTATGCGCGACTGCGGTAGCCAAGAAGTCATGGTAGCGAACTCGTGGTCGGTACTGTTTCCGTCAAGTTCAGATCCAATTTCCACATAAGATCCACCATATTTCGATTTTATTTCAAGTTAAATATATCGTTGGCATGCTGTAGAAAATTGAAGAAAAAGGAACTAGCTCAGGTGTAGTCCTGTGCCATTAACCAAGCTATCATGTTGCTTTTAAGTAAAACGTAAAAAATCAATTAATCACATTAACTATGCATTATCACTAACATTTTATAAATATTTATTTAAGTGTAAGGGATTTCTTATATAATTAGTGAAAAAGTATAATTAAAACACCATAGAATATTTCAGGAATTAAAACTTTAACTCATTGTTACATCAGCTTAGAACAGAAAAGCTATTATAGTTATTAATAATACTCTCTGTAAATGACTCTTAATATACTGTACCAACTGCCATAGTCTCAGAAAAGATAAGCTTTCGAATTTAAATATATCTTTTTCTTGAAAGTTTTAATTTAAATCCTTCACTTTCAAAGCACGCCAAATAAAGCATTTTATAAAAGAGTACTTATAATCTCTTGTCCCTTAATATTCTTTCATAGATATCCGGAAAAAAAGAATAAAAACATAAGAATATATTTAATTTTTTTAAAAAAAAAACTTTTGCTGTACATTTTGGTTTGCTATATGTCATTAACTTGCTGACAAAGTATCTTAGACATCTAATAATAGTAAAAAATGCCTTAAATATGCCTTTGTCAACTGAAATATACATTTCATACCAAAATCGATCGTACACGCTGCTTAGGCGGAACATTTTTTAAAGTTTCTGAAGAATTATCGGAATTTTTAAATTTTCATTTTGCGGTTGGGCGTAGTTACTTTTTTTATACAGATAAGGAAACACGAAAAGATTAAGTGGCGAGTATGTTACATCCATAAATATCGATTTTACATTTCTCTGTAGTACAAAAATTATCTACTAGTTTCTTTGAAAAATTAATTTAGCTCCATTCTTTTGCGAACATCCAATATCTGTTCAGTCATGATATGAAGATGTAATTTGTCAAAAAATGAGTATCTAATCTACTTTATTCAAAAAGTTAAATAATGTCTTTTCTTCTATTAGTTGTTAAATGAAATAATTAGGTTTACTTTACAGTTCGTATTTAAAAAGGGGAAAAAAATAATATTTAATAAAATATGTTAATCTATTAATTATTATCAAAATCTCTAAAGAAATTACATTTTATGTAACATTAATCGTCAAATATACTCTCATAAGATTTATTCTAAATCTTTTCTATTTTGAGTATAAAATAATAAATTTTTATACTTTCGATAGTATTTTTGTAGATAGTTTTTAAAATCACTGTTCCTTTTCTGATGTCTTGCTTTGTTTTTCAATTACTATTTCGTTTGGCTTACAGGTATGCATAAAAGGCAGGGGGATATTTCACATTTTCAAGACACCGACTAAGGAAGGAATACATCAGAACTTGACTCTAAAATGTACTTTGGTTTAGCACATATATGCCTAACTGCTATATATATATATAACTTTAAAAAAATGAACTTAGCTTCTAAACTTTTAAAAAATGAAATCTCTCCTCCCAATGCTGAATAGTTTTTATATTAAAAATACAAAATGATTCCATCAAAACAAATTTCTCATAAAAGAACAGAAATGTCTTTGCTGTGTCTGCAAAGAGAATCAGATTCAATGTGTATAGACCAGATAAAATGAGGAAGCATCCCTATAAAAGATGTTCCTTCACCCGAAGAGTTTCCAGGAAAGAATTATATTCTTCACGAGGTACTCATTTCTTCCAGATAATGATCTATCAGTTTTAGAGTACCCATCTCAGCGTATCACCCCTCTGCGGAGTTACATCATCCACGAGTGGTAGTCTCTGCTTTTGTAAGAGAACAATAGTCGTGGAATTTAAGTCAGTTAGTTTACTATAACTCAGATCATTACATTTGTAATTTTACAACTTTAGATGGGCTTTATTTATTCAGTTTTTTGTTTCTACAACGAGAAAAAGGAATGCAGTTGTTTTTAATCTATTTTAACTACCTTTGTAGCAAAAAAGTGTGAATAAAATAACAATGAATGTATTAGAAACCATCACCAATATGAAAATTCACTATTCTTCAGAAATTACCTAAATTTCTATAAAAGCAGCAAAGCAATTTGAAAAATATGGCATATGAAGTTATATCAATCGTAACGTAAATAACACAGAAAAAATTAATATTCTTGAACAACTTTGGATGCAACATCATCACATGTGTTTCCAAACTCTTCATTAGTGAGCTTTTGTTATTAGAAGCTATTCAGATTTTAATTTATATCTATGTATAGGAATATTGTAGTATGTTCTTATCCCTCTTATAGGCTATAAACTAATTAAAAATAATCTTTTCTCTGTTGTAAATTGAGCAGAAAGAAAACAAATTTGTGGTATTTCAGTTTTGCACACGTTTAGTGATGGCACTGAGCAGAACAGGTCTTTCGAAAGAAGAAGCTTTGAAATTGCTAAATAAACTTTCATCGCAATAAAATTATTACGACGAAAGTACTTCTGATGATGATAATGAAAATTTTTCTATAAGCGACTAAAAATATGTAGCGGAAAATGCTCATCTAATTTCATCGTCTGAATCTAATTCAAGCGACAGTGAGTAGGATGAAAATATCCAAAGTGAATGTAGCTCAGAAATTCATAAAACATCAAATAATTGTAAATTTATTAAGATAAAAAAAATTTAAAAAAAACAAAGCAGAGCAATTCTCCCATTCAAAATATTAAGGAAGAAGCGGAAGATATGTGAAAAATATATCAGCGGTATTCAGTTTCTTCTAGTCGACGATGTATTCAAAATATTTTTCACAAAAATCTGGGACCTACACCATAGTCCAAAATAAATATTTTTAATAGCAGTACTATAACTTCTTGGAGACTTTTCATTTATGATAAAATTCTGAATATCATAAATAATATACAGATGGTGAAGCAAGATGAAAATTAAATACTGAAATTTAATTCATTTCTCTCGATTAACTGGATTCCTATACTGCAACATTGCTTGTTTGAGGAGCTTTAGTCGCAATAGAGGTTTCCATCACTAGCCTTTGGTCAACGACCTGGGGCCACAATTTTTACCTTCAGCATTGAACAGGAACAAATTTCTGAAAATCAAGTGATATATGCACTTTTCTTAAAAATTTCAAGATCAGATAGATTGAAAAATGATAGATTTGCACTAATATCAGATCCATGGAATACATTCATGGAAAATTGGCTCGTGTGTCCAAACCAGGAGAAAACATTATTGTAGATGAGCAACACTTTTCGTCAAAGACACGCTGTAGATTTTTGCAAAATTTGGTAAACAAAACTTGCAAATTTTGCATCAAATTTTGGTTGACTGTAGATGCGAGTTCAAAATACATAATCAATGGATTTCCTTATTTAGCAAGATATGATTTCCAATCAAACGATCTAAGTGTTGGTGAAAATATTGCTTTTAGGTTAGTACAGACTTTTCTCAAAACTCGAAATATTACCAGTGACCATTTTTTACATATCTAAAACTTGCAGATAGCCTAAAAGAAAATTGTTTGAGATATTTTGGAACAATCAACAGAGAAAAAATAAAAGTTCAAAAATTCTTAGAGAAAATTAAAAAAAAGGATTATATTTATTAACCTTCATGACACATATTAACAACATTCTTTTTTCTTACCTATATAATAAATATAAAAATTTACTTATTTTTAGCACATTGCACTATTCATTAGAAATTACTTAAAATGTTTAAGAAGAAAATTCCTGAAATAATAAATTTCAACAATTCCACAAAATTTGTTGTCGTTGTTTGAATCGATGTTGTAGATCAGATGGCAAGAATTTATTCCTTGAAATCTATCAAAACGTTGTCCTATGCATTTTTTTCAAAAAAATTTGATCCAGTGTGATTAATTCATAAGTAGTTTTTTAAAGAAATAACAAGTTCTAATCTGAGCAGAATAGACTATATTCTAAAATTAGCAGAGGAGCTGTGAGAGAAATATATTGCAAAAGAAGCAGATGTTATTCGTCCGTGTACTTCCTAAGAAGTTTCAAACAAGTGAAATCGTTGTCAGATAAAGCAATAAAACTAATATTGTGAGTCAAAAATGTTCCAAATTTGTTCGTGGATTATGCTCTTGAAAAAAGAAACAAAAACTAGCAATTTGAGTGAAATGTTTAGAGAAAAATTAGAATAATGTAAGTAAAATGTCATGCATGTTTAGTTTTTATTGTGATTTAATACCATATTAATTTGTAGGAACATTGGTAGATTTAAATTAATTAAAATATATGCTATTTAAAAGATATTTTTACATTTCATTTTATACAACCTGTCAAAATCTTAATGTATATATTCCTTAATTAGAAATTTATAAATATTTCTTAAAGATAATTTTCTTTTAGCTAAATTTCATATTATATAATATTCTGGAAGTTAACTTTAATAAATCAGTATGTAAAAATTACTGTATTAATCATGAAACACTTTATTTTCCGTCTGTATTTTCATAACAATTAATAATAACTTGACTGAATTTCATGTGTCAGCTATGCCCCACTCCTGTTGTTCTAGGATTACCAGAAATACAGTAATTCTAGTGTTATTCTGAATTTGATAATTGGGCTTACCTGCCTGTCATTTATTCTAGAAGAATTTTGCTGTTTAATTTTGATTATAAATAAATATTCTGAAATTCGATTAATATCAATTACTATATCGTATACGTTTAAATAAATGTAATTGTAATGTGATCATCTTTATTTTCCTTCAACATTTCTTTTTAATTTTCTTGAAATTGTATACATTAGTTTACTGGTCCTTGTAATAAAAGCCCAAATTGATCTGCTGCTTGATTTCTTGTCATATTGTAACTAACTATTAGAATGTATCTCTCTATTCCAGAGAGTTGCAGAACTTTTTCGTCAGATCCCAAGAATATATTCTGAGCAGAGTTCAGGTTTTCTTTACTTGAAGAGAATGCATAGCAACGCATGCCTTTTGCTGAGGTATTATCGTAACGAATATTAAGACTGGGTTGATACAAAAAGAAGTGAAGCAAAACTTCTTAGAATTTCACTTATGTACCACTGTGCTTCTCTGATGTACCACATCTGACTAGCAAAGGGTACAACAAAGAAAATGACACCTCGAAACATAACTTTTTTTAATGTGTCAATGCGGCATGCAAAAGAAAAATAAGTATTCCTATATAGTAAAAGACGTGTCTAGACACATGTTTGCTGATTGTCAGGATACAGTTAGAAAAGTAATTCCTAACTCAAGAATATCCTTTTCTAAACAGTGTATTTTTAAACTAATCCAGCATGACACCAATATAACTAGACTTTATACTGTATAGTTTTTATGGATCGGTAGCATTAATAGTCGAAACGCGCTCGTGAGCTCATTCGATCTTCCTGACGTATGTCATTCTTAATGTTGTTATTTAGAATTGAGTCATAAGTATGTCATCACCAATGTTTAACATCCAAAAAGCAGAGGGTATTTTCAAAGGGGAGAGCGTAGGATGTCACTCACATAACCCTCTCTGTGTGTAAGTAGACGAGTTGATACTCGAGAATAAGGATTGCAAGTATTTCGATAAGGATGGTGAATAATAAATATATATATATCTGTTATATAAATAGATCTGTGTTTTTTTGTCAGATGATTAAAGATTTCAATAATGCTACAATCAAAAGATTATTAGCTAAAAATAATTATTAAGGAATTTAAGAGTAAAGAGAGCTTGTTTCTACAATTCAGAACAGGAATGAAAAAGTTTGTCAGAAAAAATAAAAAAAGCAGTAAAGTAGTTTAATTTAATTAAAACAAGATATTTCTAATTTAAATAGGAAAAAATAAGAAATTGAACCTGGTTTTTTAAAAGGAAATAAAGAACTGCAGATATGTCAAGAAACACAAAGTGAACAAAGGAGACCAAAGCAACAAATAACGCAAGAAGGAAAGAACAAAAGGTGGAGGAGCGCTTTTGAAAAATAATTCCATACCAAAAACAATTCATTTGTAAAAAGAGAAAGTTTTGCAATATATTATTAAGTGTAATGAGTGAACAGAAAGTTTCGACAACGAAAGAATAAAAAGATAAATCTCAAAGTAAGATGAATTTTTTTACCCAAAGGAAGGGAAAATAGTTAGATGAACAGCAGGAATAAGCAACCGCGAACCCTATTTGACCCGGGTGGTATGACTGCAATGCGGGCTCAGAAGTGCTCCACTTTCAATGAAGAAGAAAGCATTTTCTTAACTCTTCCAAAATAAGGAAAGTGAACCATCCCCATGGATAACCAAGATCATTACGGGGAGGAGGACATCTTGGATCCAGGAAATAACCCATCTCATTATCGGCCTCAAAAACACCCGAAAAGAAGACTGTGGCTACAGAGAAAGAAATGCCCCTTTTACAATGAAGAGAAACCAAGCTTCCTCCCAACTACTCTGAAAAAAGGAAAGGGAGCTCACCAACTTCCGTGGATAATATGAATAATCAATATCTTCTAGGATATCTAGGATCAAGGTGGAAACTGACCTCATTATTGGTTTTAAAGACACCTGTGGTTGTTCGAAAAAGAAATGCTGGGAGTTTTATGACATCCATGGTTTTGGTGAATAGGAAAAGTAGTTATACCTACAAAGCTACGAAATTCGTAGCAATACTTTAAGTTGCAGAAAGGAAAAGAGGACAAATTTGATGAACACTACACGTGTATGTAAGGGTCTGAAAGTGAAGGTAAAAGACACCCATTCAGTGATCAGAGAAAGGGAATCGGCATTTACAATTGTTTCTCCTACCTCCAGATAAAATCATTTTCAACTCCAGCAACCAAGGCAATATGAACACAAGAAACTAGACTCATCTCCCCGAAGACCAGGGGGATTTCTAGAGGTGAAATATATAAATTGACAACGAACTGTGAAACGAAAACGCATTCACCAATTCCGAAAACCACTTCTGGGAAGAAAGAGAGACCGAAAAATGGGTGAGAAGACTCTTTTATTTTTTACGATTTAAGAAAATGATAAAAAAAAAAAAAGCTAGAAACTATGAGCTGAGAATCTTTTTACTATTTTTTTGTGATTCATTTCGAAAGTTATTCTTACGTGTATAAGTCCTGCTTTAGTTTAGTAGCCTTTATCTGTTTTAATATTTGTTGAGAAATATTTTTGTTAGTTATTTCTCATGGAACATTTGAAACAAGAATATATTCATTTTGTTAATATTTAATAATATTCTTAGAATTATTTTTATGTTAAAGATTTTCTTTTCACTTTCAGTGTGAATTCATTTGATACTTTGAAGTCTATGAGAGCTAATGAGAGTCTCTGATTATGAGAGTAAATAATTTCAAATGTGTAAAAAGAATTTTTGATTCTCGGGTATGTATGATAGTAATGATTTGTAGTTTGCATTTGACACTCAATATTTTGAATGCCTTAAAGGATTTTGATATTGATGTTTGATATTTTTTATTTGCGTATGATAAATTATCTTTTAAAGTGTAATGTTTAATATTTCGAAGTGTTTTAAGCAAGTATTTTATGATCTATTTTCTTACATGAAATATTTTGCTGAGTGTAATAAGTTTGTGTTATTTGTAAATTTGTACAATTAAAGGCGACCGAAATGTCAAAAGCAAACAAATATTTCCTCCAATGTTTAACGCCGCTTGGGGGGGGGGGGGGATCTTGTAAGGAGCGAATGTAGAATGTCACTTGCTCAAACCCTTCAGTATCAGTGTTAGTTTGTAAGCAAGCGATTTGGCACTCGAGAGTAAGAATCGCTATAAATGCGATAAGGTTAGTAAATAATAAATTGTTGCCATTATACAACAAAATATATTTCTTATCTGAGAATCAAAGCCAACAATAATGCCACAGTCAAAAGATTATTGGCTAAAATATACTTATTAAGAAAAGTAAGAGTGAAGAGAGCTTGTTTCTACAATTCATAAATGGAAGAAAACAGTTCGTCAGTAAAAGTAAAAAAATTAGTATAACTCATTTAGTTTAATTCAATAAAAGTTAAAACTTTTCAACACGTCGGATAGTTGATAATAAGCAATTTTTGTGCTATAATAGTTTATACGAAAGTCTTACTGAACTCTTATTCTTTTGTAACCTTAATCAATCGCTACATTCCTTTGCTGAATTCTGCCGCTGTTTACCCAATCTTGACAGCAGTGTTTAATTTACCAATCATTTTACCTGGATCTTCTAGTGATTTCCCTAATTTTGATATCAGAAACTTTCATTCTATTACAGTATATCGATTCCATTGCAGCACAGTACTAATAATTTGATTTATATATATTGCAGGGTACATTCGCATTTATACGTTTATTTGAATTTTATTATTATATATTAAATATAATTTTTTCTACATTATATTTGAAATAAATTTTTCTAAATTATATTTGAAATAATTTTTCTTAAACTAAATATTTAATTCAAAATAAATTTTCTCCAACATAAAATAGTTATTTATAATAAAATTTAGATAAAATTTCACTAAATACAAATAATTATTCAATTTTAATTATCTTATTTTACTATGTGTATTATAACAAAACAAATTCGAATATAAATTAGTTCAACACATAACATTAGTGTATATATTTAAAATATACGTATTATCTAATAGAAATATACCAATGCGACTCGTTTGTTATTACACTGAAATTGGTATCACTAAAAGTGAATGTTTTCATAGTCATAAAACGTTTCTTATGCATATATTTTTGAAGATGATTATGTTATTTTCTGCTGAACACACATGAAATTACAGATTATTTCATAACAATAGTAGTTTTATTTTACCAAACCTTCGGGTGGAAATAAGACAAGAAATAGATGTATACAAAATATAGTTGAAGCTATCTCGAGAGACCTGTCAGGACTTAGTGAAAGATGGATACATTGAACAATAGCTTCTGTGATCCATTAATAGCATACTTGGTTGAAAATAAATTGGAAGAGACGTAAACTTTTGTCTAATCTGATCCAAATAATAAATTATGATAGAAGTCACTACCAATTACATAAAATAGAGAGGGTTTGGATGAAAATATTACTCTTTTAACCCTATTTTTATAATAAAAAAAAGAAGTTAGTGAGGGTATAATGCATAGTTTGAACTTATTTTAGAATTTTACATTTTTACGAAATAAAATTATGTCAAAAGATCTTTATTTGGTAAAATCTATTTCCTTTTCATTCATATCTAGTATATTTCATATTCCATAGAGTTAAACTTGTAGTATTCTGATACTCAGTTTTTTCTGCATGCCACATATAACATGTAATATGAATGCTTGGAAAATATTTTTAAATAACATTTTTTTTTTCGTTTATTAAATGGAGGAGACGTACATTAAAACATTTAAAGACAAAAGACTAAATGTAAAATAAAATGTCAATGATAATAAAAAAAAATGGTTTTCAATATTTTAACACTATAAGTTTATCACTGTTAATTTTGATAGTTATCTCCGAGAAGAAATATTAGTTGTTAAAAGTTTATATTATATATAAATATATAATGAGATATTTCTCAGAACTACAAATACCGAATGTAGATATATTTTACATTTCATACTTATGTGAGTGTTCTTCAAAATTCTTTTTTAAGCTGGTTTAACATAAAATTAATTGAAAATAAATAATATTATCTGAGTTAATTGATTGACAAAAGCCTTGAAATTATTCAGCTGAATTTTTTTAACTTGTCTGCTTTGAATTGAATTTGCATTAAACAGGAAAATTTTAATTTAACTACATAACCGCAAACACTATTCTTGTGTATTTTAAGCAGAAATTATGTGTTAATCATTAAAATAAAAATATAATAAAATATTGAACAAATGACATTTAAAATCAATGAATCATTTGAGAAAATTATTATTTTATACTACTTGCTTGTATCCTTTCATGAGATTAAAACTTTATAAAATATTTATTCTTAATTATTTAATAGGTAAGAATCCTTATTTCTTTGTCTAAGTATTTCTCTAATTCATGAATCTTAAAATTTGTCATTTTTGCAAAATCTATGATTTCTGTACATGTTACAAATCTTTGACTTCCCTAATACTAAGACATTTTTTCTTACAATTACATATCCACAGAATTAACTTCTCATGTTAACTAAATTAGTTTCTGAAGAATTTTAAAATAAAAATACTAAGAGGCAAAACATCTTAAGACACTTTGACTTCATCACATTTTATAAAAACTTAAATAAAAACTTTGCATTTTTAAAGTTTCCAAAAATGAATGGCAGAAAATCATATAATGCCACAGTGAAAATAGAATAACTGTACCAACTGATATTTGAATACGCAATATTATAAATTAAAATATATACTTTATATATTTCAGGAAATACTTTAAACGTAACTGGGAAATTATGTGTTAAGGGAGTAAATGCTAATTTCTGTCTGTATAAAGATTTATGTCACCAAAGTGTAACATTTAGAACTCCCTCACAGATTATTTATAATATTTCTTTAAGAAAGTATTTTTATACAGCTTATTAGTGGAATTTTGATAAAAAATAGTTTCTTTTAAATATAATTTCTCCTGAATACAAGAAAAAAATTAATATAAATATATAATTTTAAGTAAAGTGTATTACATAGAGAGTTTTTTAAATGTAGTGTATTATAAATTATATCAAAAAGATTAACATTGAATAGTGACATAAAAATTACAAAAATATTCTTTTATATTTCAAAAATAATATTTTCAGAAATTTACCTTCTAAATTTAAACCATTCTTCAAGGAATATGTTATACCGAAGAACATTTACGAATGAAATATGGAACAAAACAATATCCTACATGAAATAAAGATAACTGGGAGTCTATCCCCTGAAAGGCCTAAATTGGTTTAAGTCCATAGTGCATATATAAGATTCTGAAATAGAGTAGAATATCATCATTGTAGACTTATTAAGTTCATGTTATGATTCTTTGGAGGGGTTTTGTATATGATTTTTTACACTACTGACTATTAACATTGCTACACCAACTCTACACACGTGAAAGTAACACGACAGGAAGATACAACTTAATCATACATTAACAAGATGATTAAAGAAAAAGAGTCTTTAATAGAAACGAAAATATATTCCCCCCCCCCCAATATTTTATTTTTCTGAAACCCTTTAGTATATTTACTTAAAAATCAAAATTTTAAAAATATTTAAATGCATTTATTAATGCACAACGCTATTAAAAATATTCTTAAAGATATCAAATGTATGAAGAAATCGGATGGATAAGTTTAATTTATTCCTTAAAGGGATGCAAGTCCTAAAAAAAGGATATTTCGATCTGTAGGGCTTACAAAAAATCGTATCAACTAATCAAATTTTGGCAATTAAGAGAATTAAATATTTTAATAATTTATCAATTATCGTATGGAATCGTTATATTTAGATATTTCTAAATATTTTTCAATAGAATGTAAGTATGGAATAAAATATGATAGGGCTATGTGTACTTAACTATCTGGTGGTCATGGTAAGGAAATCAAGGCCGACGTTGTTTCTCGTGATTTATATCTGATGCCACTAAAGACCAATCGTGTAGTGAAGATGATTCACGGTAAACCATCCAATATTCAAAGTCCTCACGTTGGGATGCTATTGGAGATCGAAGCTCAGTGTCGTCCTCAGCACTTGCTGAGACTCAAAATTACTAAGTCCATCTCCAATAGCCCTCATAGAGCTCTATCAAAAAGAGGGCAAGACATGGAAAATGCAGTTGGTATAGGCCTTGTTTTGTTTGCAGAAATCTTTTAAGGATGTTCTCTTATAAATGTAGTAAAGAGCACAAGTCAGATAAAAACAAAAGAGCACAAGTCCGACAAAAATAAGATTAACATTTTAAGCGCTAGTAACGCTTGAGGTTCGAACACCCATGGCGTATGTAAGTTGAAAGCTCGCTTGTTTACCATCTGGCTGATCCGCGTTGGCTCCCAACTTTACGTATTTATTTTTTCCTTTTTTTTCTCAATTATTTTAATAATTATAAGAATGTTTAAATAAAGTTAACTTAAATTTTTACAGACATTGAATTCATAAATAATTTTTCATTCATGAAAAAACTGTTGTATTTAATGAAATTCAAGTTTAAATTAATATTTTCAATAGCTACAACAGTTGTTTTATAAATAAATAAATAAAAATATTTATGATTTCTTTGAAAATAATTTAAGATTATTAATTTTATTAAAAAAATATCTTAAAGTTTTTAAGACATTTCAGAAAATAAAAAATAAATATAAAGAACGCAATGACACGATCAAAACCAAATTAGCCGCCTGACAAACATGTGATTTACCGGTTTTGCTGTGCCGTAGGTGTACGAACTCGAAAATCAACTTACATAAAAGCTGCGCTTAAAATTTTAAGCTCTGTTTTCTCGGAATTAGCGGATATAAATTCATTTAAAAAGGAAAGGATATTTAGAGTCAAGAGTTCGGAGTTAAATTAAGAAGTTTTACTTGGAAAGTTAAAGAAGAAAGTATGTTACACTTTGAATAATAATTCAGAATTCGATAATAATTTCTAACATGAATGCGTTTCGTTTCAAATTAAATTTTAGTATAATTTTACCATTAATATATACTTTCAAAACATATTATATCTGAAATACGAAAGTTAATCTAACCTACTCACTGTTACATATGTTACAAAAATCATTGGGGTATATTACCTGCAATAAGAGCAGTAAAAGCTAAGTGTTTAGTTTTGATTGCAATATTATTTGATTGCAATCAAACCACGCTCTTAAATAATTGAAAAACATCTCCAAGAAATATTAAACCAGGACAAAATAGAAAGTCATTCAACTCCATGTCTTCAAATTCATCTGTTATATTTTACAGATGGATTTGTTAGCTATTTGTACATGAAGCGACAAGGTGATTGACGATTGTATATCATTCTATTCTTATTGCAGAAGATCTTTCTCTTATTTCTCTCTACGCCCTTCACTTCATTTTTAAAGTATTTCCTTCTTCATTCTCTTTTTCACCATCTACTGACTGAGTTTATTTCTGATAAGAGGTTTCTATCTCTTCTTAGAATTCGTTTGCAATTCAAATACAATCAAACATCTGACAATCGACATGCTAGCCGGTTCAGAAAATCACTTTATTCAAAAAAAAAAAAAAATTCTTTTCCTGCCTTTAAGAAGGGGTGTGTCTCGAAACAAGTGATAAATCGTCTTTGCATTGAAATTACATCGATCTTAAGTGTATTCATAATTTGAAAATGGAAATGAAAATTTGTATTCGTCAAAACTGGGTTTTAGTGTGGGTATGTTCATGGGATGTGTCCACACATGTTTTTTCTTTTATTATTTTCTTCATCTTTCGATACATTCAAAAACAAATTTAAATTATGAAATTCCACAGTGTGTGATTGATAATCCTCAATAATCGTTATTGCTGAAGATCGTGGTGGATTTGTAATGTGTATACATTTATTTGGAAGACTTCCTTCTATTTAAATTTACAACTTGAATTTTTACAATCTTTCTCATTTTAACCACCTGTATAAATGCATGCTATGAAAATTAATTGCTAAGAGTAAGAATAAGATTGAGAGAGGATGCATCAAATATATCATTTATAATTAACATCAAATAAATATAAAATGTAAGAAAAGAAGGAATTGAGTATACTGTTTTAAGATAATATTCGTCTAACATTGCTTTCGTGATTACTTTGTTGACAGTAATTTAAAGGTATATTGATACAAAAGAGATATACTGTTTTAATTTATTCTATAGTCTTTCAGACAATGTTTTATGAAAAAATTAAACAAGATTTGGAGAATTATAACATGATTTAAGTTATTTAAAATTACAAGATTATCTAGTGGAATGAAATTAAATATAAATTACTTATGTACCAAAAAATACATAATAACACAGAAACATAAAAATGTTCACAAAAGTAGAATGTAATACTTAATGTTTGATTCTTAAAATTTCATATTTTAAAACATGTTGTTTTGATGTTATACTACACTTAAGGTATTTTTAATTTTACTGACATTTCCATTTTATAGAGATTTGAGCATGATCAAATGTAGGCAAATTATTTCAGTCCATACTTCCGAATAATGTATTTTACTAGTATAATAGATGTAATGTAAACCTTAAATTGTTTTTTTTCTTACTAATTTTAATTTTCCTATGGAAACAGATAAAAACGGAACATTGAAATATAATCAATTTTGCTTGTAATTATGTTCTTTAATAAAGTCTGCCACATAAATAAAAAAAATGATACTATTCCCTTCGAAATAGTTATTTTTTAAATTAATAATACTCTAAATACATTAACTAAAAATTGTTGTAATATCATACCATAAGTGTAGTGCATATTTTGATAATATTTTACCTTTTTTATTTGTGTGGACGTATACGTGTATAATGGAGGTCTCTTCGAATTAATGATGATGTGATATCTGCATGGCTAAACAAATAAGATCAATCGATTAACACATGCTGATCATTAGATAAGATAGAAAATAATAAAGGAATCTCAGAAATCACTCATGCCTGAAAGAAAAGAATACAAATTCGTATAAGAACAGAAAAATGGATTGAACGATTGAATTATTGTACGGGAGATAGAGATATCACCACCAATAATGGAATGCGAGTTTTCGACATGCCAAAGCATTCGTGCAAATAAATGATCAATACGGCTTTTCCACATCTTCATAATTTTTGTTCCATTGCCAGAAGTCAAGCACATAAATGAGAAAAAATGCATTTTGCGAATAACATACAAATACCATTAAGGGTTGTTTTAAGATTAGATGTAAAAAAGTAAAC
>BMAW01028157.1:26860-42719 GCA_019974015.1 Nephila pilipes | reverse complement strand
ACACACACACACACACACACACACACACACACACACACACACACACACACACACACACACACACACACACACACACATATGTAAGTTTAGTTTAGTTTAATTTTATGAACGTCGCACCAGAAGCAACATGAGGGCTATTAAGATGGACCTCGTAATTTTGAACTCGGTCAAGTGACGAGGCACTCTTACGAACTTACACCATTCCATTGGAGTGAGTTCTTTGAGCTCCAATAAATTTGTCATACCACCTTTGACTATCGGGGATCTCAGCGATCACTATCGAACCTGCGACTGAAATTAGCATCTGCCAGCTACGAACAACTGAAAACCACACTAGACTACCACAGCTACTGGCCACACACACACACACACACACACACACACACACAATATTGCCACACTATCATCATCATCATCATCATCATCATCAATAACACACACACACAATATCAATATTGGCCAATAATATACACATACATTACATTGCCATATATATATATATATATATATATATATATATATATATATATATATATATATATATATATATATATATACTCAATATCATTATATATATACACTGACATAAGCAGAGAGCACACACATATGGGTTATGGTGTGTGTGTGTGTGTGTGTGTGTGTCTGTGTGTATGTATATATATTTCTTGTTCTTTTCTTTCAGATGATATACTGCTCTTAATACACATTCTGTAAAAGGGAAAAAATCAATATGCAGAGAGAGGTAAAAGATTCTTAGTTAACTGTGAGTAAACTTCTATCATAAGCAATCAAAACTCGTATATGATAACCCTCTTGAAACCGGTTGTAGCTATTTAAGTATGAAAAATTAAATGCGATGTATAAAACAAATGACGATGCGGGAAACATGTCGTAGATGTGTTTTTCCGCAATGAAATAAATCTTCAAAAAAAAAAAATTTAATAAAAATCTATATTCAAAAAGAGACATACAACTGACAAATTACGGTATTTAATCAATGAACGATGTTATACTAAATAAATTTTATTTATTTTTTTACTATATATATCAAAATTTAAATTACATCTGACATATTCTAAAGGGTTCATTGCTTAGAACATATTATTGAAAATCATTTGTTTAAATTTTTGGCCACAGGAACTAATACATTAACAGTTGGCAAAAAGGCAACTACATATAATCTTAGTCAAATACAAAAGTATAATTATATGTTGTTTCTCGAAATATTTTGCTTTATTTAATTAATTTAATATTATTTATTATAAGGCATATTTATTACAGGATTTCAGGAAAAATATCAGAATCAAGAAATATTCTTCTATATTTTCTGAGGAAATATTCTTCTATATTTCTTCTATATTCGAAACTTTTAAGAAATTTCGATGCTAAAAGCATAACAATTAATAACGAAAATGGACATCTTAAGAAATAAGATTTTGCATCACCCACGACTTCTACCTCAAATTTGATGTTATTTACTTATTAAATTTAGAAAATTCTGTCTAATGAAAATAACAATTTTGACAAAAGAAATTTTTCGTATATTAATTATTAACTATGAAATTCGTAAAATATCAAAACTCATTCCAGCAGGAACAATCCATACTCTAAATCTTCCCCCAATAATGCAGAAAGAAACTTTTATCATATGTTATACGAAAATAGCAAAAAAAAAAAAAAAAAAATTCTTGAAATCTATGTAATACACGTATTCATTTATCTAAAATTTTAAAAACCTCTTCATTCATAAATATATCAAAAATAAAAGCTCAAACTATGTATATATATATATATATATATATATATATATATAGACTTAACTTTATACTGGGACTAAAAGAATGAAATTGATTCAGTGAATTAACAAAATGCATATATAATAAGATACCATTAGTTAAATATGTTCTTCAGACTGTTTACAAAATAATATTCAAACTAAAGGCTGAAATGTCGTTTCTCTCAAAGCATTTGAAAGTTTTATGCATATATTCTATTCATTAAATGATTTTTTTTTTTAAATTTGAATAAAGGAAATGAAAAAAATTTTTTGTGTGTGTGTGTGTGTGTGTGTGTGTTTGCGTGCTTGTATGTGCATATATGTAAAGTATAACTTCTAAGCACTAATACTGTTTTCCATCTTAAGACTTTTCCACTCTTTTTATTAAATTAACACGTGAGAGAGGCAATTACAGAGAGACAATTTACATGCTAAAAATGGAAAACACCAAATGCTCTCGGGCCTGCATTGCAGAACTTCGCCGTCCTGACTGCAGTGGAAGAGAAAGTATTTTTCCCTAATTGGAATTTATATTCAAAGATATCTTCAGATCACATAGTATTAGATGAGGGATCTTCAGGTTGCTTAACTGCAGACAGAAAGTCTAATAAGGATTATTCGAATGGATTTGCATCACATACGAACAGCTGAGTGAACATTCCTTAAGAGCACAGGATTACTTAAATTAAAAGCTAAATTGGAATGATATAAGGAAATAACGAACTCAATACTATGACAGTTAAAGAATAGGAATAATTATCAAAATAAGTTAAATTTAAATGTTCATAAATAATTATTGAAATGTCATATTTATATATGTTGCATATGTTTTAAATTTCTTCGTAATATATTGAAAATTTTACAGTTTTTGCTTTTTGAGACGTCATTATAGTATTTATAAATGCTTAAGTACGGTGGGCAGTACGCCATCTTCTATTTTGCCGTAGAATAGGAATGTGACACATAATTCTAAGGAAAACGTTAATTTTATTTCTCTATGTAAGTACTTATAAGATACGTATTTATGCTTGTCATATTTTATACTAGTACTTAGCAATATTTATCTGACTGTTTTCGTTTCTTAAAGGATATTTATATGGTATTTTTTAAAATAAGTCAATGTCAGTCACTCTTTTTTTTGTTCATAAGATTATTGGTATTCATCAATTTTTGCAAATTTGTTCTTTAAAATATGCACCTTAATCCTAAGCCAAATACTGCTTATTTTAATTACTTTACGTCTTTGCTTTATCTTCATCTTCTTCATTTATATATATATATATATATATCTTATAAACTAATGTCTTTAATTTAAAGATTTCTATATTTGTAGTCTATTTTATATCACAATTGTTCAAATATAATTATTTTTAAGAATTTTATTACTTCAATAATTATTATTCATGCACGATTTTGAAATTTGTAGATGATAGTTAATGTATGTTATTAGTAAATAGTATTATATCAGTATTTTGCTCTCCATGTATATATATATATATATATATTACGAATTACATATTTTATTTTATAAAAAACTAAGAGGACAAAATGAGAGAACTAGGAGTTATAAAAAAAATTTGATCACAAAAATCTCATCCTAATATCGAAGATGAAATATTTAATTTGTACCCAAATTACCATAACCGTAGTTCAAAAATGAAATTTCTAAAAATAAATCCTGGAAAAAAGTAATAATTATTTAAATTCTTTAAAAATGCAAAAAATAAGATATTTTCACTCTAGTTAAATACCATATTTATGTATAGATACAATTTCGAAGCTATTAAATAATTTCCCTAATTCCTTGGTTACTACATGGGTAGTAAATAATTAAAATAATACATTTCTATTATTCATTTGTTTAAAATTGACATATAATTTTGCAAACAAGTAAATATTACAGAACTCCATAGGGAGAAATATATATTTTGGAATTTTGAAGGAAATTTATATTATTTCAATCCAGTTTAAAAATTATATTTATGAAGAATAACTATATTAAAATAATGCTCTTAATGTCAGTTAAATACACATCGTATAATAAAAATAATATTTTTACAGTATTTATAAATATAGGGTTTTCATATATCTTTTTTTCAGCTTTACTAATACCATTGATGCATTTCTTGAAATGAAAAATAAAACATTTTGGAATTTTAAAATTATATTTATTTTTTGAAGACTAAAACACATTACTTGATTCCTCAAAAGTGTAAGAAGTAATCATAATTTAGTATTCAATTCATTAATTTCACAAAACAAGATGCCTGAGCTATTGAATAATTAATGGTTTGATTACATTCAAAAATTTAAAAAAATTGTAAATAATTATACATAAAAGTGTAGCTTTCTCTTCTAAATGTTTTTAGGAAGTATAAAATTGAATTATATACTTCGGTTCAATGCCGTGTTCATCATACAATATTTAGTTTGAAATGGAGAATAATTTTAAGAGCCACAATTTAAATTCTTTTAACAAAAACATATAAGACATAAATTTAGAAAGTAGTAAATTTATGTTTTAAATGTATCTAACTTATTTTTATCCTTTACAAAACTTATGTAGTTAAATTTGTCTAAATACGTTGAAAATATTTTAAATTATTATTTTTTTTACGATGTTATAATATTGGATATCAAATCAAAGATTTCGATAATTTTAGAGCTAATTTTAACTATGTATGTTGCTGCAAAGAGTAATGAACATGTAAAATATTTTATATTACATTTAAATAAATGAAATTGGAATGATAATAGTATCGTCTAGACAGATTTTTATGTAATTCTACATTAAAATATATTATTATTTATTATTCATTGAGCAGTGACATTAAATTTCATTGGCTTGGTATAGTATAAAAAGCTCGTAAAGCAAAATAAATTTCTAACAGAAAACATATGTAACAAATTTCATTTCATTTACTGTTGCTAATGAAGTCAAGATCTGTGATGAAGCATGTCTGTGTGCAAACTCCAATTTCTTTGAGAATGTTAGAAATCAATGATCACAACTTTTTCTGTGCATGTATTTCTAAGTAGTGATTTTCTAAATTAAGAAAGTTTTTCCCCTGTTTTTTCGCTCCTTTTATAGAATGTGGAAGTGATTTCTATTTCAAACTATACTTTCTCCTTGGATTCAGCTTTAAGTTTATTACTTTCGTTTATGATAATTTTCATTATAGTATGTTTCTTTAGTTATATTTTTAATGTGCAATTTTATCTCAGTTATTGATTTACTTAAGCCTTATTCTTTTGACATTTTAATAACATATGGTGAATTATAATTATATACTTTTTCACAAATAATATTTATGAATTTTATATGATAGTAATAAAAATATATAAGGAGGTATAAAATCTGACATCACTGCAATACTAGTAAAAAAATCTTAAGAATAATGTATTGGAAAATGTATTTTGTCTTTCAGATTTTTAAAGCATTTATAATGCAACAGTTTTAATCGGAATCAGCTACATTTTTCTGGGATAATATAAGGAGCAAGAATCTCGAGAAACTGTTAACCGTATTAACGTAACTAAAATTCTCAATTAAGAAAAAATATAAGAAACACTTTTCTGAACAATAGCTACAGTTTCGTAATAAATCTGAAAGGAATAATTATATGTTTATAATTAATGAGATTAAAAAGTAATTGAGGTAAAAGATCTTGCACAAACTACCTATTGAATTACTCCTAATAAATATCATTTAAAGTTCTAAATTTACAGCTATTTTTTCAATTATGACATTTTTGACATATTATAAGGGGACAAAATGTTTTTTTGTCCAACTTTGGAACAAACGAACATAACTTAAATGAACCAAAAAGGCGCCCAAATAACGCATTGAGACTATTCCGACTTAACACCTGTGGCAAGAAGTATTAAATCTCTTGGAAACTACACATGAAAATTATGCTTCGAAACACTGGTTACAAAGATTAGTTTATAAAAGCACATAATTTAATTAAAACTTATAAAATAAATATTCAAAAATAAATTTTTGTGATAAAAGGACATTTATATTTTTTAAATTAATTCTGAATGAATTTATTTGAATTTAAGTGTACTTAAATTTTTTTTCATTATGATTATGTTAGAAACTTATTATCAAAACATAAAATTAAGAACATTCTTGTGAAGTTAAATTTAATAAAATTAAAAGGAAATATATATATTTTAAAAACACAAGCATTAATGAATTTTTATTCTCGCATTAAAGATTTATTGCCTAATGCAAGCATAAGTAGAACTACTTAGTTCTGCCATCTTTGAAAAAATTTCATAGGTTTCTTAATGATTTGTTTGATCACAGAAAATGTTTTTGAATTTCGTTACTCATAGATAGAAAATTTAAATCAGAATTCATTAAAACAATTACATATTAATTTTACAGAAGGGGCGTGGACATTTTTCTTTTCCCATTCAAAGGACTATGTAGATAGAAAAATGGTATTACAGGTTAGAAGAAAATACGCCTTTTGTGTATGGGACGAAGTTTTCTAGAATGTGTAGCCCAGGCAGACTCTGAACTCCTGTCTTCAAATTGTTGGGAAAGTTAGCATGTCTTTGGTCTTTACACTTGCCCAGATATTATTTAACTAAGTGGTAGCTTAAAGAATTTAGATGAAATCTTTATATATATATATATGCTTGGTTAATTTTGGAAGAATAGGAATTTCACAATGATGATAGATTTTGTAGCACAAGAAAGAAACAAATATGTTTAATTGGGTCTGCCTGTTCGAGAAGCTAAATGGGATAGTAATAGGAACATTTTGCAGTCGATTGTCCTGTGGATTTCATTTAGGCTACAGTTAGGCACAAAACGGTTCTGCCCCAGTCTAGGTGATATTCTTTCAGGTTTGCTTCGTGGTTGGAAGAGTGGAGAAAATGACGAATCCTGATTGGACTATTCGTGTTCAGTAGACATTACTCGAGATGGTCATGGTTTGTATGAGCAGGAAAAATTTAATTGCATCTCTCTTTTTTTTTAACTTTTGTAATCTGCTTAGAAACTTTAATTAGGTTAGGGTATTTATTGAGGATTCTGTTTGCTTCATTGAAAAATTCTAGAACATCAATATTTATTAAGTTTGGAGTCAGATGGGACTGAGACTGGTCTTGAGTCGCTTTTGGTATTTAAGCTAGAGGGGTACCATTTGTGGGTTAATGGAGGTGCTGACAATTTTAGAGTAATTGGTATTTTGGAAGACTGATCTAGTTGGGTTAGAGTATAAGTTTTCTGTTTTGATTTTACTAGGGTTCCTTTAGTTAGTTTCCTCTTCGGAAATTTTGGGCCAAAGTCATTTTGTTCCCTGTTAAGGCATATAAGATATAGGAGATATAGAGTTTTTACTTTAATTCTGCATTCATTCCTGCGGTGAATTTTGTCACATTTTAAGCATCTGCGTAACATATTGTAGTTGCGGGAGGAGTGATGAAAACAGTAACAAGTGAGGCACTAGAGAGCTCTTTGCTTCTCTTTGAATGGTTTACTGATAACTGGCAAATATAGACTAGATATAATTTTATAAATGTACAAGGCATTTTCTATTTTTCTGATTTTGACGAGGAAAATGTTAATAAAACTTTAATTTTCAATTGACGTAGTTGAGTTCTTTTCTCGAATTTTATGTATCAAGATATAAGGTCTTCTTCAATTTCTGGTATGTTTGTGTCTACTGGTTTTTTATAACATTTTTCAATGTTCGACTATTATTAGGTTAAATGTCACAAAATTCAGTTTTTTTTATCTGTTAAGAAACCTAGTGATGCTTCAATACTCTTCTTCAGTTGAGGACTGAATTTTGATATAATATCCGCCCAGTTTAGAGGTGGCTAGTGGAAGTTTCTTATGATATCTTATAAAAGTCTGTAAATTCCGTTAAGCGCTTCATGATGGTTTATATTTTAGGAAGGAATGGAGGTGGGTCCAACTATTTCGTTAGGATCATGTGAGAGGGTTGAAAGCATTTGCAGTTATAGTATTTACAGAGACTCTAACAGTTGTTGGAAGTTTATGATAAGTGGATGAATTTAACTGTATAGGAAATGTCAATTATTATTTTCTTATTTTTAATGCATGAGGGAGGAACTATATGTATTGTTGATTTGATTATTTTATCGGTTGATTTTTTTGCGAGCATCTTAAAGTTTAGCATTGTGGAAGCAATTTGAAATTGGGTGAGATGAAGCTTTGTTAAATCACTTTCAATCTGCTTGCACTTATTATTGAATTCCCTCCATTCAGAATCTAGGTCCTGCATTGATTTATCTTCCTTTATATATGGATCTTTGCCATTGGAAATAAAGAAATATATTGATCGTTTCCATGGATGGATGTTAATTATTTAAGGAAATCATTTCTAGTCTTCAAACATATTTGCTGTTTCATCAAAATAGGGAGTTAGTGGCAAACGTCTTGTGGGCTTAAAAAATTATCGCTCTCTCTTACATCAACCTATTTTCCATAATGAGATTACAATCATATATTTTGAAGGATGTTAATTCAATATACACAGAAATGTACAAAGAAAATATTTCGTATATTTCTCATCAAAAATAAATTACAACTCAAGAACTCTATACAAATGTTTAAAATAATCAAAATAAATAGACAGTAATGTATAAATATTAAATATGTTCTAAATTGTCCTATGAGTTCTTTCAAAAATAGATTGCCAAAAACCAACATTTATAATAAACTAAAATCTGTTATGCTATCCTATAATCATAATGTTAATCTTTGTTTATGTGAGACATCAAACTTTTTATGTGAAATTTGAAAAAGTACTAGTGGATACTTAAATGTATGTGTAAATATTTTCTTGTTAAAAAGAAATTTGCATTTACTGCAGAATACCAAGGTAAAACTTTCATTTTCTCTGAAAGAACCTGCTTGTTAAGTGAGTGGACCTTTTCTACACATGTAGTGAAGTTGTAGTGAATGATTGTGACTTTATTTTGATGCCTTGTACTTTAATTAGCGTAAAAAGACAACAAAAGCAAAGAAAATATAAGAAAATGATGGATGAAAAAAGTTGTTACAGAATTAATTTAAATTAAAAATACTATGAGTAAAATGTTTTATATTACGACCATTCTGATGAACTGTATCTCCAGATAATCACGTAACTATCCATGATCTTACATAAACAGTCCACAATTATGTAAACATGCATAATGTTTTGAAACCAATGTCAGATTTGTTTCAAATATGAGTCATTAATCCAATTTGAAAACGCATGTTAGTAACACAACAAATTTGAAAATGCTTTTTAGTTTTATTTTCAACATTTCAATTTAAATTGAGTTTCGAAATAATAGTATTAAGTATAAGATGCATTTAAAGCTGATTGATTAGTCTTATTAGCGTTGCACTAGAAACAACACAATTGTTATTGGCGACAGGAGTACACAGGCACCTCAATCTCCTAAGTTCTACACCACACCAACGGGAGGACTTTGTGCTACGATAAATTTATGTGCATCAGCCCTGTCTACATGGAAGCAAGGGATCGAACCCCCGTGTCGACGAAAAGTGCCGGCCACGAGTATGCAGTTATGACCACCAAACTTCCATAGCCATGCCTTTTCAGAGGAAATTTTAGATGTAATTAAATATAGTGTAAATGATTTTAGAAATAGTATTTTTCAAATGTAGCAGCACATATAATTAAAAAGTTTTTCTTATGATGAAAAAAAGTATCTATCTTCAAAAACATTTAAATACTTGGATTTAATACTTACATAACTGCATGATTGTCTGTCATTTATGGAGATGTAATTTACCAAGATAGGCTTTGCGCAAAAATTAAATTTTGATAGAATTATATTTTATATTTTGCTATTCATTGCTGTAAATGATTTTTGTAGGCGTTTTGTTAAATATAATCAAATCACTCTGCTGTTGCACCGAGTAATGTCTTTCACTTACAAAAAGGTGGCTCAAATGATAACCTAGGTTCTTTGGAATAAAATAGTTTGAAACACAACTATCTATAAACAGTAATCAGTCACAAATTCAAATATATGAAGAAATACATTCATATATTTATATTAACTGTGCAAATAATTGCAGAATTTATCAGGCTTTCACCACGTTGGATAGCTCAACCAACTCTAAAACTGATGGCAAAGCATCGAGCTAAGAATCGAGCATTCTAAATATTTTGCCGTGTCTAGAGAACCAAGCCGTGCCAAGTCTAAAACTTTCGAGGTTCACAAAAAGCCTTTGGCGCAAAATTTGGTTGCTAAGTTATCACAAATATTTCCACATAGCTTGAAATATCATCACAAGCCCCAAAACTTCTTCACAATACATAGAAATTTATTTTAAATGAAAAGTATTTCAAATTGCATATTTATTTTCAAGATTATATGCAACATTTTAGTTTTTTTTAATTACGATTGAAAATATTCTCATATTTTTACCAAATCTTATGAAAAAGGAATTAGTAGAACTTTAAAGATGTAAGATTAAAGATAATTTAAGATTTGTAATAAAATAATATCTTTAATACAGAAACAAAGGACTCGTTTTATTTGACTAGATAACTTTTTGTTGAATGATGTAAATTCTTTAGTTCAGTTGTTCAATTCTTGATTATTACTTACTTTCAACTAGCAATTTAACCCATTGTAAGAAAATATTCTTTAATAATGTATATTAAATTATTTTCGATATTGAAATTGCGGAAATAAAGGAATTAATTTCTCTTATTAGATCAAATTAACTAATTTTTATGTCTCTTTTTGTGCAAAGTGTTCGTTTACTAATGCCTATTGAGTACTATTCCGAGGTGTTTTACTTCTTTATGATTTTTATATCTTATGTTACATTACATGTATTTATAAAACATATTTTGTAAGTGCAACCTCAAAATGAATTGTAAGTTAAATACATATTACTTTCTTAGTTGCTGAAGTAATTAAGACTTTATTTTTTATGCAATTCTGTATCTATGAAATAAGTGCAATTTTTAAACTCAAGGATCAACACACTGCATATTGGGACACTGCAAGTTGAGCATACGTATTTTATTCTCTTATCATAATGTATCTTGTCCATATCTTAGTTCTAAGAATGCTCCTCACAGCCTTCTAAAAGGTTAAAATTTGTTCAAAATAGCACTTCTTATTATCAGGAAAGCCAAAATTATAGATTTAATCATTATTTGTTTTTTTCATAGTTTATGAATATTCAAAGTCACTTAAAATAGTTTTTAATAATTCCAAGATTTCAATTTACATGTTTTAAAAATTTTAATATTGGAGAAAGGTAAAGCTTGTAACAAAGAATTCCATATATTATGTTGTAAATGTTGAAACATTGTAATATTTTTCAAATTATTATTTTTTAAATAACATATACATTAAATCCATTGAAACACTCACTAAACTGTATAAAAATTAGTTTTTCTTTGAGAAGATTGCATGTAAAATAGAAGATATTTAATTCTATTAATTTTATCTCAACTATATTAAAGTTTAAATTAAGCATATATATATAGAATTAAAACCAAATTGATAAATATCTTTAAAACCAATTAATTCTTTTTTTTTCAAAAATAAACTTTACACAAGAAAGAGATATATAAACTTTATTATCATAATCAGAGATTATTTTAATTAATTATGTGATATACGAAATAAATATTACATTGAGAAACTTGTAATATTACGTGTTATTTGCATAAGACTGTGCTGTGAAGGAATTGAATTACTCATGTAAAACCATAAAAAAAGAAATATGTTAAAATGATTTTACCATTTTTATTATCAAAACCATTTCACACAGAATCTCGAAAAATTTGAATTTTTTCATTTTCTTGTGATGGTATTTTAATGTATTGTGCTTAAAACATACAAATCTCTTTATACTCAATACACGTATTTATTTATATTGTGTTACAAATTTCTTTTTTTCAAATCTCGTTCTTTTCAATATATTCAATTCATTTGGACGAAAAATCGAAACTATGTTTCATACTAAAATGTGGTAAATTGTAATACATTTAGCTTTAAAAATATTCAACATATATTACTTATACTAGTAGAAAATTCATTCGAAAGTCCAGATGATTTTAATTCCATAAAAACAGTACTAAGTAAAATTGCGATTAATATATATGCAATTTCTTAAGTTCCAGAATATCGAACTGGAAATAATGGTTTAAGTAAAATTGATAAGAAAAAAATAAAATAAAAGATTTTTAAATAAAATAAAATAATAAGAAAATAAAAGATTTTTCTAATCATTTCGTTCTAAAATATATTACGCATTTTTTATGAGAAAGATGTAATTTAAAGTTTCATTTTGAATTGATTATCATAAAAAAATGAAAGCTAACGATCTTTCAATTCTCGCTTCAATGATGAAAAAATTTTAGCCACAAAGCAAATTTGAAGCTTATACTTGGTTCTGTATTGAAAAGAGAATGAATATGCTCTTAGCAGGATAGCAAAAAGAAATGATACGTTATCCTTTAAGGAATAAATTATAGCCCTTGTGATTTCGGAAAAAAAAGTATGAAATTCTAATTAATCTTGATTCACAAATCGATCTTTGTTCCGAACTACTCTTTCAACCATTTCAATTAAATAATTTATTTTATTACTTTTTCTTCCTTTAAATGGAATGCTCTTTTTTCAATTTCAAAATTAATGTCTTAGATTTGACCTTAATTTGAAATAAAATGATCCATTTTCCATAGGACTTTATTAAGAGATTTTCACAAAGAAATATAGTATATTTTAATAATAAATATTAAGATTTTTGTAAAATGGTAGACTTTTTAAGATTTTTTTATCTCATAAATTGCGTGTTAAATGTGTTTGCATAGATGGAAGTTTAGAATAGAATATTTTTCTTAACTATATTATGATTCTTAACTAGACACTTTTAAATTAAACGAAAGGTTAATACATAGAATACTTTTTTAACTATTACATCCATGCATACTTAATTTTTAAGAGAAAAAAATAGTTCTTGAATGTTAGGTGAAACAAAAATATTTATTTCTGTTTAATAAAGCAATTACAATGACAAGTTTACAAGTTTATAAAGCAATTACAATGAAACTATCAATGATGAGCCAATTTTCTTTAAATATCCATTTTAAGAAACAGCAATTATTTTTTATAATTCAAAGATATATTTCGAATGATAATTTTTCAATAATTAATAATTTCTAGACATTTCAAGCTGATACTTTTAAATTTAAATTTAGCACTTGATTTTCAAGGCGAAATCTAGCGACAAAATTACTTCCCTTATTTTTTTGCTCCCAAAATTACAATAACATATAACTTTTCTCTTGTAAGTCACAGAAGAGTGCAGTCTCTTAGTAGATTTGAATATTTTATTGAGATATAAAATAGTAAGAGTGATGTTCGTATTCATGAATAATAACAGAAATATTATGATAAGTAATAAATTCATATTAGGCTGAATCCAATTGTAGTATTGTAGCTTGATATTAACATGACATTAAGATACTAAAATAAAACATTTAATGTTGTTTTAGTTTTGGTTGATACACAATGTATATGCAGGCTATTTTTTAACTTTATGCAGCATGGATAAAAAATATTTACATATTCATGGGATTTAAGTACAAATTTCAATGGTGCTAATATGTAATGAAGAATTAAAGTTGAAAAATAACATGGTGAGACATACAATTAATGCATAAAATGTTAAAATAAATGAAACTGCTTAATTCATGAGATATCTTTATTTGAATCATTGCTGTGGTCGAATATTTTATTGGTAATAAATATTATTATCCCTCTCTCATATAACAATTGTCTGCACCACAATTAAAATATTTGATAACAATTCAAGTTTGTTTGTAAAGGTCTTTGTGTTTTTATACAAACATCTTAAGTATTTGTCATATTTTCCTGTTAAATAATAAATTTACGTCTTCTTGTATTCAGAAGTGAATATTCTCTGTTTTTTTGTATTTTAAGTGCATAAAAATGAAATAACTTATCTTTTAATTATAGGCTCATTTCAATAATTTATTCGATCTATTTTTTCTTCAAAAATTTTAGGACAAATCAATATGAAGAAATTTAAATTGATGACATAGTATGAAAGCTGATAGATTTAATTCATCACTTGTTTAGTTGAAAATACATAAATATTAGAAATTTATTTTTCCAAGACTTTATTTCTGAGCAGCTTTTATTTGCTTCATAATAAATGTTCATAAAACCATGTTTGTTCGTTCTTTAATACAAATTATTGGTAACATTTTGTATGACATATTAAAATTAAGGATATAAAATCATATGTGTATTAAAAGATGAAAATTTGATGTATTCTGATGAGTGTTAATTATGTTGTAATTTTGTACTGATTTTGGAGAAAAGACTCCTTTAAATTTAGGGAATTGAAACATTGATTAGAGAAAAATTACAATTTCACATTTTCACTTTTGGCTTCCCACTTATCCTTTTCACTTATTTTAAAAACAATTAATACTCCGTAGAACAATTGTTGTACAGATAAAATGTAAACATGTAAAACAAGATGTAGTTTAAATGTTGAAAATTAAAATCTAATATTATACATAAATCGAGCAAATTACCTCTAAATAACTTTGTTTTTAATTTAATTCATATTTATTTACTTTTTGAAAATTGATCAAAAAGTTAATTCCATGACTTACACTCCCCATACATTTGTTTGAAATAGTAAAAATTTTGATATTTTATACATAATATTTTTAAGTTGACCAATGAAATACTTGATTTTTTTCAGTCTATATCGACGCTCATAAAAGGGGGAATTATTTATCAACACTTTAATTTCTTCTAATTCAATCATTGATAGTCAAACGCAAAACAAAAATAAACTGAGCCACACAGTTAGATAGACATTTATTAGAGTAATTGATTAGAACACATTGATTACAGAGAATGCTTAGAAACAGAAATTAGTGAAGATGATTAAATGTTTAATTATATGAACATAAAAACAAGGATTAAAGCTATCTTAAGCAGTAATTTACAATAAATTAGAAATGTTTATAAGCCTAAATTCATAATGAATGTTTTAATAAAAAATATTTACTAATGTTAATTATAATATATCTAATTTTTAGTACAATTTAACTAATAATGGATTATTTAACTATTTTCATTATTCTTAAGTGAATAAAGCCATTTCAAAATAAGAACGAAATATAACAATTAATATAATAACTTCCAATAGAAGATCAATAATTGAAAAGCTGTTTATTTATTATAGTTTAATGTGGATAATATAAATGAGAAAAGTGTAATCAAATCAATTTGGAGCCATGAAAAATTGCCTATTTATTTTGCTTAATTCAATTGCATCTATGATATGCATTTTTAGAAAAAATCAAATGAATTGAAAAAATGTTTTTGTGAATAAAAATATATTTATTTGTCCTCAAAACATATTATTCATTCTAAAGCAAAAATAACTAAGACATAAAAGCAGTATAAAGCTTTGTGGTATTTTTAAATTACAGAACTTCAATTTCTGTAGGAAAACAATTTTATTAGAAATGTATACAAATGCATTGTCAGAATTTTGCATGAGATAAATCCTACCTCTATTATCAACTGTAGATAGGAATATTGTTTAGATAGGAAGTTTCTCAATAATTTATATTTTCTAGTTCTATTTTTTTTCCTTTGTAGACAAACTAGTCCTTTCGAAATCCCTTTCTCAGAAACGTAATGTAATATTAATTTTTCGAAAGTGGTTACAATTCTTTCAAAGAAATTCGAGTAGATAGCTAAAAGTAATGAGTGAGCTAAAACTAAAGATACTGTTACAAATTTACTGGAGAACAACCAGAAAATAATAAGGCCTGTAAAAAGCAGTAGAAGAGAGGAAATGCTATGAAATGAAATTGAATTGCTTTAGTTCTTTTTATAATAATATATATTTATAATAATAATATATTTATAATAATAATATTTTTATAACAATAATTTTTTATAATAATAATATTTTATAATAATAATATTTTTATAATAATAATATTTTTATAATAATAATATTTTATAATAATAATATTTTATAATAATAAT
>BMAW01028157.1:0-14628 GCA_019974015.1 Nephila pilipes | reverse complement strand
GTTGCTCAAAAATGTATGCAATGCAATAGTATGGAATCAAAAATAAAAAGGCTTTATTGAAAACATAGTATCTTTGGGTGTTCACCGGAGGATGTAATCGTACAGCAAGACATCTCCCCAAAGCATCCTACACTTGTTCTACAGGATTTAAAGCAGGGGAGAAAGCTGTTCAATCCATTCGAGTGATATCTTCACTTTCTTGTAGTTACTGAACATCAGCACTTCGGTGTTGGCCCTGCATTGTCATCCATAAAACCAAAGTCTGGTCCAATAGCACCTCGGAACCGAAAAACATAAGGAAGAATCACCTCCTTACTATAGAGTTCTACTGTTATAGAACCTCTGTCAAAAACGTGTAGCTCAGTCTGCCCGTTAAGCCTCCCCAGACGACAAATCCAGGACCACCGTAACGGTCTCTTCCAGTGATGTTACTGGAATGAAACCGTGTCCTGACCTCTCTCCAAATCAACTGGCATTGAGAATCGCTGGTGGTATGGAAGCGACTCTCATCCGTAAAGAGGACACGACTCCATTGATGAGATGTCCAGTTTTTGTGCTCCTTACACCACTCTAAAAGGGGCAGCTGATAGTCAACTTTCAGTGGGATGAAGCATGCTACGTCAAAGAAAATGTATAGCTTCGAAAGAGACTGTAATGAAGCTGAATAAGAATAGAATAGGCGTTTGTCCGTTATTATTCGGCTCATCCGCTACATTTCAAGTTAATATATTAACTCTGAGGGCCAAAATGCTTATTTTAGAAAACATGAAACTAAACAAAGCAAAATTATTTATTATGAACGCAGAATAAACAATTTCAATTTCTCCAGAGTTACAACCTAACTCAAAGTCTTCATTTATAATTTAAATAGTAAATCGCTTACCAACCAATCTCGTTGCTGATTTCAGGACTGTCTTTGATAGTATGGAATTCACTTCAGTCTGCAAAACTTACAGAATAATTTTAAGTTCAGTAACAATGCTCTGCATACCACACACACACACAATCCTTATCCTCTCTCTGTCTCTCTCATTTTCCATTAATTGCACATCATTTACGTATCGTATTAAACTCAATTACACTTCACTTTATTTTTGCTTTCATCTAATTAATGTTCATTTAATTACATTTCAATTTGGTTGGGTAGAAAATATAAATTTATTCAGTTAAACTCAGTAGAAGTCCCTGAGGTTAGTGGAAGACCTCAGTAGTGGAGGACTCGCAAGTAGTCCAACATCACAATGGTAGTAATATCTATGAATAAATTCAAAGGAGTTCCGAGTATATCAAGTTTATCAATTTTGATCTTAATAAATTTTACGAAGAATACTTTCCTAATTCAATATAATAGAGAGTACCCTTTCAAAGAACCAGAGCTAATAATTTGCACCAAGTTTCATTTGTCTACGTCTCTGCAACCCTTTATGGGACAGTTTATGTTTCACGCAAAATGTCAATATACTTATATATTTCTGAGATATATAGTTCAAAGAAACAATGAATTAGCTATATCTTTTATTTTGCTTTACTATCTTTTTGTCTTTTTCATATTTTCTTTGTGTGAATATTCTTTCTTCGTAGTACTTTAGAATAATATACATGAATAAGCTATTCAGCAAAATTCTAAATGAAGCTATCAAATAACTAAGAAATAATTATGAAAAATGATTTACTAACATCAGAACTTTTTCCATTAATTTATATGAGAATGAATTTTCCTAACAATTAATTTATTATATTAGATAATAAAATAACTATTTTTCAATGTTTGTCGTAGAAAACTATCATTCATTTAGTTTTCTTTCTTTAACGTCTTTAAATGAATTATACTCCCGATATTATCCGTGGTTTCATAGTGGCAAAATAGAAATATTTTGTTCCACCTCAATCGTGATATCAACGAATGGTTGCTTATTTTAAACGATATATAAAGAGAACAGTATTCGTAGAAACTAATACCAAATTTCATAGCAATTTTAATTAAAAGGAGATGTCAAAAACTGTTAAAAATGAATAACACCTATAAAAAATAAAACCCTTGGTAACACTCAACGGCCAAAAGACAAGAACACCTCATGAGATAGTGTTTTATATTTTTCGCTCATAATCATTTGATTCATATTCGTTTAACGGAATACTTATAAGATCATATGCTGTCTCTTTGGAAATAGGATTTCAAACCTTAAGAATTTCAATATATATTATATTGTCAGTCTAAATAAGTATAAATTAATGAAAAGTTAGCAGATTGTCTTAGCGTAAATTATATTCTGTTTAAAAATCTTTCATATGGAACATTTCAAATCGGAAAATGTTTAATTTATGAAAACACTTCTTGAATTGCTACTTCCCTTTTTAATACCACAACTCGAAACATGTGGACTCAGAAATTAACTGCTGTTCAACTTCCAGTAAGATATAAAAATAAAAATTAGTAATTAAATAAAGATAAAATTTATTAAATTTTTAATTTTTTTTCTAAAGTGCATGGTGGTAAATAAATATCTTGAAAATCTTCGCAACGAGTTTTTAAAAAGAATTGTTTGAAATAGAAAAAAAGATTAATTACTTAGTCAAAAATACATTTTTGACGAGTTTTTTTTTTTTTTTTTCTGTATTTACTACTTGAACACATAAAATTTCTAAGACATTAAGCAATAAGAAAATGTTATTAAAAAATGGATTCAAACCATACTTATCCTTTATTTGGATAGGTTCAACAAAATATTCCAAGCTATAAAAATTTTAATATTTAACATTCTAAGTAAACAGACATTATTTTTATAATGCAAAATCTTTTCAAAATTCTCTGTAATTAAAGTTCATGAAAATAATTTTTATTTTTCATATATTCAGATTAAAAAAAATGAAAGACGAATAGTAATAACAGTAAAATTATACTTTTTTAATATTTCTGCCATTGACTTATGCAATTATTTTAATTTTTTATTCAGGAAAACTTTAATTTTTGAAAAAATGATAATTTTGTATGTGAGAGTCTATTAAAAACGTTACTCACCTTTTTCCCAATTGCTCAGTCAAGTAAACAGATATTTATATTTCAGAATATTTACTTAAAATCTAGAAGAGGCCGAAAGGGGAAAAAAATGCAGATTTAAGCTTTATTTAAGTGACATCAATCTTGAGAATATTTAATGTTGCTTTAACCTGTGGAGGTTTAATATAGAAGTACTACATAGTAATTTAAATTAATTTAGAAATAAAAATATAGATAAGAAATCACAAGAAAATAACTTGGATTGTTTGTATAAGACTTCTTATTTTAATTTTTTGAGCTGTTGCTTTAAATTCCTTAATTAGTTCAAAATTCTGTTCATTAAATCAGGTTTTATACTTATTTCTACTCTATACGAGTATGATTTAATTATTTTAAAAGTCTTGGAGTTTATAAAATCACAGGAATTACTTCAATTTTTCTACTAATTAGTAAACTTTCCATTAAATTGCGTTAAATTGTGTTTCAAAGATCTGATTTAAGGAAATAATAACACCTTTTTTTTTTAAAAAAAAAATAAAATACACTACGAAACATTTCAACGAAATTTCTGTTTTTCAAATTTTAAATTTTGTCACATAAGTTATGAAATAAATATTAGGTATTTTTCGGACATTCAGTTAAGTGTTAATTATTATAAGTTTCTATTGTGATTAATAATTTGTACTATTTATTTTCAATACATACAGCAGTAGTTCGGCCTCGGCAGTAGTTCTATTTGATACATATCATAAGCTCTGCAACTTCCCATATTCTTTTACTGATGACTTTTGAACAATGACTGAAAATTGCAGGCATATTCTTATTTTAATTTTAATAAGGTACAGGGGTTGGACAAAAATATGGAAACACCTTATAAAAAACATGTTTCTTTGCTTAATATGGTGTAGGAAACCCGTTGGCATCCAAAACAGCTTGCAGACTTCTCGGAGTGGATAAATACAGTTCCTGTATGTGTGCCAAGGGAATATTATACCATTCTTCCTGCAAAACGGTGGCAAGTTCAGATAACGATGTTGGCGGTGGATAACGAGAACGCACTTTCCGTTCCAATGTAGACCACAAAGGTTCGATAATATTCAGGTCTGGTGACTGTGGTGGCCAGGGGAGATGGGACAAATCCTCCTCGTGCTCAGAAACCCAGTCCTGGACAATGTGAGCTGTGTGAACAGGGGCTTTGTCGTCTTGGAAGACACCATCACCATCGGGGAACAAAGTTTGTACCATGGGATGAACTTGATCTGCCAAAATGTTCACATAAGTCTTGGCAGTCATGTGCCCTGACACAGTTATCATGGGGCCAGCAGAGAACCACGATATGGCTGCCCAAACCATAACAGAACCCCCGCCATGTTTCACTCTTGGCAACAAGCAGTCTGTATTATAGGCTTGAGATGGCGTTTTCCAGACGTAAACTCGGCCAGAAGTGGGAAACAATGTGAAAGAAGACTCGTCAGACCATATTACACGCTTCCACTGCCCTATAGTCCAGGCTTTACGACTTAAACACCACCTTTTCCTGTTACGGGCATTAGCATCACTGATGAGTGGCTTCTCAATTGCAGCACGGCCAGAAATTCCCTGTTTATGAAGCTCCCTTCTAATTGTTTTGGTACTCACAGGGTTCTGTAACACAACATTCATTTCAGCAGTAACTTTTGCAGCTGTGGTCTTCTTATTTTTCGTCACAATTTCCCTTAATGATCGTCTGTCACGATCACTCAGCACACACTTTCGTCCGCGCTGTGATTTAGCAGATGATGTTTTTCCGCTTTTCAAATATGCGGAATAAATCTTCGATACAGTACCTCTTGAAACACTAAACACCTCGGCTACCTTGCTTACGGAAGCACCTACCATACGTGCTCCAACAATTTGCCCACGTTCGAAGTCTGTTAACTCTGACATAATGCAATGACAACCTCACATAACAGTACTCCTACAACAACTGAACTGTTTAGCACATTTACGAAGTTGTATAGGTGGCGTTAGTAGTCAAAAACGCCAGCGCCACCTACATATTTCATTAAAATCAATCTTTCTTTTCAAACATGCATTTTACAAGGTGTTTCCATATTTTTGTCCACCCCCTGTATTTATAATGGTATTCAAGAAAGTTATCTTTATAAAGCTTAAAATTAAATTTGGTTTAAAAAATTTAATTGCATAATTAACGGGATAGACGAGATAGTTAAATTATATGCTATGTAGTATGTTACATAAATTTATTGTTAAATTAGTATTTCTTGCGTTTGAAACATTCTATTCACTTGCCTATCAACAAACATTAAGTAGGAGCCTTAAAAATTCAATATATGTATAAACATAATCATGTGTGTGCGTGCGTGCGTGCGTGCGCGCGCGCGTGTGTGTGTGTGTAGAATTCTAACTACAGAAAGGGAGTGCGTGGCGCGTATTAAAGATATCTAAGATATACAACATACCATGTTAAGGAATAACAGTCTTCATCTTCGAAGAGATCATGTTAAAAGTATCTTTCGTCAACACTTGCGATTTACCTATTCTGGATAGAATATTACATTTCTTAGAAAACTTTTGTTGGACTACAATCTTCGTACTTACGTCTTCACGGACGAGACTAACTGAACTACCAATATCTATGAGAGTGAAAATGGTTTTGTCACCAAGGGTTATATCTTTTAGATGTAGCCCTTTTTGCGGGACAACAAAATAGGTTTGTATTTCACAGTTCGAAGTTCTCCCAGGTTTCGACTCTTTCTTTACTTCATGACAATTGTTGCGTAAATTTTTAGGAGAATAACTGTTGAAACATTTCCTAAGAATTCGTTTTTCAAATCTTTATTCGGAAAAGTTTCATAGTATCTTCTTTCAGGATTGAAATTTTCAGTTCTCCTGTGGCGATTTTCATATCTTCCGAAATTAAAGAACTTATTCGGAATTCTAGCTTCTTGCTTCCGAAAAGATGGTGAGAATCATGGTTTCTGCTTCAATGACCTCCGAACATCTTCAAATTCCTCTAGTTTCTCGGCTAACTCCTCTTTTAAATTCGACGGGATCTAATTTCTTCATTTGATCTGCTATTATCAGATCTTGCAACTGGTCAAAGGTTTTGACGTTAAGTCCCTCAATCCATCCATTAAAGAATGTTTGAATTTCTTGGTAGAAATCTAGCCATTTATTCTCAGCACTTTTCTAGTGTTTGACAAATGAGTGCCTAAACTTCTCTGGAGTTAATTTGAATCTTTTGAGTTGCAGTATCTTCACATGATCATAATCTTTCGCCCTTTCTTCAGACTCTCGAGCAATTAGTTTCGTTATTTCTTGTGGGAGTAGACCCACAGATGTGTAACCGAAAACTCTTTTGTTACGGACATCATATTAGCTTGGAGCTCAAATAATATCAAATACAGACTGATATTTTCTTTCATATCAAATTTATGTAGCAACTTATTCATTTCAGTGCTCAGTGTACGAGTATTTACCGTCAATATCCCTTGACTCGACTTAATTTGAGCCTCAATTCTTAACTTCTGCAATTCTACTTCAACTTGTCTCCTCTTCTCTGCCGGTTCTTTTTTTCCCTTTCCTTTCTTCAATTATATAATCATACATCAATTTGGTGTCTTCCTCGCCGTATCCTGTGCTATTTATAATTAAATTTTTCAACATTGGTTGAGTCATTTTAGCTGTTGCTTCTAAAAATTCTGCTGCTTGGTTAAGCAAGTCCTCTTTCATACCTTTAAATAAATAAGACATTTTGTGAGAAAATAATTTGAAAAATTTTATAACAATTGGCTATTCTGAAAAAAAAATTTATTTAGTAATTTTTTTTAAAATTCAGTCGAATGAAATTATTTAGCTGGGTTTGCTTAATTGATTCTGAGAAAGTTAAAATAAATTTTTATGCAAAATTTGGAATAACTGACGCTCTCAACCAAGATATACAGACAAATTTAAAAATAATATGCAACATTTAGAGTACTTATTAGATTTTCAACATTCAATGAAAAAGTAATCATTCAAAAGAAAAATAAAGTAAATACTTTTTAATTATTAATATTATATTTTCAATATATAAAACAAATAATTTTCACGTATGATTTCTTTTAACAGAAAAAATTCGAAATATATTCTTAATTGAAAAAGAAAACTCATTCATTATTATGGAACAAATGCATATACTTGAAGGTTAATGAGAAATACAAAATGAACTAAAATGATCATTTCCTAGTATTCACAAGATAAAAAGATATCTGCATCAACAAAACAAAAAAATATTAATATACACGTTTTCATAAACAGAAATAAAATTACGAGTGCTTGAGCTCTACAATCAGTAATAATTCTTGTTTAATGTTTTAAGGAGAGAAAAAACAGATCAGCATAAAATGATGAATTGACAGAACTCTCTTTCAGCGGTTCAAGGTCAGATATAATAGCTTTCTACTCTGAAATTTTTCATTACTGGAGAATGAATGAAAAAATGATTAGACAAATTAAACTAATTTTTGAGTTAGTTTTACGTTAGAAAGTAAAAAAAAAGCAATTTTAGAAAAGAAACTTATCACAATAAAGGGATAGTACTTGCGCGATCACACCCAAAATTTTGTTTTATCTTGGCGGTTCTCTGTCTCTCAAAGGCACACTTAACGGTAATTTATCACCGAATATAGTAGATAACATATATCACAACACTACAAAGTATCGAAATAGGCCTTTCAAAAATCGGTTTGATTTCGCTCTGCAGAATTATTTTCACATATCACAACACTACGGAGTATCCAAATAGGCACTTTTAAAATCAGGATGATCTTTTCACTATGTAGAATTGTTCAGAATGTAGAAATCTTTTCACCTGTATATGGTACTACGATGATTAAATCTTCTTATCAACGGCAATTTCAGGAATGCAGGATGCATTTATCGTGAACTCTGAATGCTGAGAGTACTTCTTTCCTTCAATTCCTAGTGCAGGGGGCACTTTTTTCCCCATAAACTCCTCTTCAAAACTGTTCCAGGAATGCAGGGTGCATTTATTTTTTTAAAAAAAATATACTTGAATAGTAATGAATGGCTGAATTCTGATTGATCAATTACTTTTCCATCACGGGCGGAGCCTCCAAACTTTTACTCTGTAGAATTCTAATTATAGAAAGGGGGAACGTGGCTCGTATTAAAGATGCCTAGGGGTTTTCTGGATTCAAAAACAAAGCGGATTTTTAGAAAATGGTATTTAATTAGACCTTATACATTATTGTACAGTATTTACAAATTTAAAACAGAACTATTGGTTATACATATTGAGGAGCTATCAGATCGCACGTATTTCTCTGTTTGTCGCTCCCTTCATTGTGCCAGTACTCGTGTAAACCCCTTGGAAAGAGGTCACAAAGCTGAGCTCTAGTTCTTAGTGCTATTTAGTGTTGGAAGGTGTATCAAAATGTAGACATCCTACACACATATATATATATATATATATCTTATACTTCAATGATACTTTATAAAGTGAGCTTTAATCTGTGTAACATAATTGATTGCTAAAATTGACAATAGTGTGCACTGGAAGATATCAATAGTGCATAAATTAATGTAAAAAGAGAATGAAATTTGTCATTGATCTCTTTTTTTTCCTTTTGGTATTTATTTTCTCAACAAAGTGTTATTTTCCTTTTTTTTTTTTTTTTTATTTTTAGTTTGAATTAATCAGATATTTAAGCACGATTCATAAAGATATGATACGTGATTGCCAACTTACCGATTACTTTAGATTTGTTCATCGATATTCCTGAAAGTGCCAAAATGTAAATCAAGAAAAGAGGCAAATAGAACAAATGATTTTTTAAGTGATTATTTTAGTAAAATTGTTTTCTTTCATTGATGTGAATAGTAATGAATTATACATGTATTTTAAATTTTTCAATTTAAAATTTTGTCATTACTGGTATGAATTATAAATGCGAACTTCATTCGAAGCATTGCAATTTCTATAAAATTAAAAATATTTTGATCGAAATGGTAGGGTATAATTTTCAAGTAATATGTTCACTATTGTATATATCTTCTTTAATTATGTAGGCCATATATTTGAATGGATAATTTTCAATGATATTATATAGATGCAGTTGATAAAAGCCAGGCTCTAAATTTTATGATTGAATAAATAGAATTATTTATTTAATAATTTTACTAAACAATATTTATTTATTTATGTTATTATTTCAGCAAAATATTCCAACTATAATCATAAGTAAGTCATATTAAATATGGTTTAATCTTATATTTGACATATGCTCCAAATATTAAATAGAATAAGACTATATTCTCAGTGAAATGTTAAGAAAAAACACTTTTAAAGCTGAGCAAATTTACAACTTCAAGTAGTCTAAAAAATTTAAATAAAGGCCTAAAATTGTAGAAATAACTTGCTTGTTACACACTTTTCACACTTTATGTAAAAAAATCAATCAAAAATGTAAAAATTTATTCAAAGACAATACTTAAAGTTTCACATTTTAAACTTTCCATTAAAGGGTAATTCTTATAAACGTATTTAATTACCATTTGAATATTTCGGTGTTATTGTTGAATAACCACTTCAGATAAGTATTAAAATGTATAAATCATTGATTAAGACATATTTATTCAATGTCAATTTTTTTACCTAAATGTAAGACCATCCACGTTTTTTTGAAAGAAATAGTTAATTAAATTATAATTTTGATCAGTTTATAATAATATAAATTTTGTTTAACATAAATTTATAGAGAAAAATTATATATATATATGTGTGTGTGTGTGTGTGAGAGAGAGAGAGAGAGAGTGCGTATATGTATATATTAATTTATTTACAATCTGGTTAAATAATTGCAATATCTTGCATAAAATGGACATGATTATTTTTCAATGAACATTTTCAATAGTTGTAATGTTGTTATAATATCTAATAAATTTAAGAAATCATTAGCGAATTATATTAAATTAAATTTAAAGTTAAAAAGTTAATTTTGCAACATTTAGTCTAATGTGGCATTATAATGATACAATAAGTAATTATTACTGTGATATAATTATAAAACGTCCATTTGGATATCCCAACGAAATTGCTCATTTATTTTTATTAGTTTTGCTTAATATTAGTGATCTTGAAATATATAAAAATTCTTTTAAAAATTAATAGATGAAGAAGAAAAAAATGCTACAACTCAAATCCAGAATACATATATATTATAACAACAAAACATATTAAATCGATTTATTTCTTTTTTTTTTTTGTTTTGTACACCATATTTTTATATTCACATATAATATCTTCTTTATTGAAAGAGTAAATTATTACTTTTTAAGGATGTTGACTATCTTATTTTGGAAGACGTTAGCATAGTACTAAATATTTAGTTCCACAATACAGGCATTAGTTTAAAATGGGCACTAAAATTTAAGATATATATTTAGTTTTCCTCTATTTATTCTCTGTTTTAATTTCATCCATATTTCAGGCAGGCGTGTCATGTTATGTTAGTATTTTCATTGTGGAATCCGAGTCTTTTGTGTATCAGTTTCAAAAATGATGTATGGGTGAAAATAAATCTCTCGATTTCAGTTTCAAAACTAATGTGTTACGATTTTTTTCTTTATTTATAGTTTTTGAATTGATTTGAGTTTTTTTTTTTTTATAAAATTGTTTATTTATTTTATGAATATATTATAAATGTGAGATATTTGTAATCTACAAAAATCAATTTCAAGCACTTGTCCATGGAATTTTGCGAACTATTCGTATAAAATGGCATTGCTGGACAATTGGAAAGAAACTAACCCACTTTTTAGAATACTTATTAATATATACTTATCAAAGAAAGGAAATCAAGTATATATATTTAATAAAAACTGTGCATTAAGTAAAAAGAAAAATAAGATAAATTTCACCACTTGAGAAAGCAAAATTTAAAAAAAAAAGAAAAAGAAAGAAACTGTAGTTATGACTCTTGTGTAAGAGTGGAGAAGTCTTCAAAGTCAAAAAAATGGATTTTATTGCTGGATTGTTGATGCATAAGTCATTCGGTATGGTTCCTTGCACATCGATGTACATTTGGCACCTGTTTTACGTTAAATTCTTGAAGAAAATATGAAAGAAATGGTCCGATATTGCTCCATTCCATTTCCCCACTTTCCCCTTGTTGCAAGCTGTGAATATATCTGGTCAGTGAGATATCGGTTTCCTTCTGATATTAAAAATATATATGCATCATCTCGTGTTGTGGTGCTCTTTCTAGAAAACCAATATCCTTTAGCAGAGTAATTTGACACAACAGCTTTTGAAATTAATTTTTTAAAATTTTTTCAAACATCTTGATATTGTGTTATTTTTAAATCTCTCTCTGTATATATAACATATATATATATATTGTTTCCATTTTTAACTGGTAGCATAATATTTGAAATAATTGTATTAGTATACTTGGGAGAATGTTTAAGTGTATTTGAATATGTTTTCTCTGTTTACCTTCTTTTTTGTGCTTGAATTTCTGTGATGTATTTCTATTTCTTTATAAGATAATTCACTGAAGTATGATGCTTAGATATGTAATAATGGGTTTTATCTCACACTATTCCTTTTTAAAATATGAAACAGTGTTAATTACTTTATATCCGTTTCTCTAGATTTTGGCAGTCTATTACTTGCTTTTTTTTAAATTATTTGATTGTGAAATAGTTCTTCGGGATTATTTACGTTTTTACATTTTATATAGTTTGTTAATTTAAAGAAATTTTTACTTAATTGCTTAATTAATTATTTTGATTTTTGTTAATATCTTGAAGTATTTGTTTTTTTTTTTTTACATCAGTTGCTTTTGTTTTCTTTTGCAATATTTCTTTTAAAAATATTTTGTATTCATAAAATGTACCACTTACGCCCTTTTTACGTACAAAAATTATTATTTTATTAAAACATCAGAAATTTTTTTATAAACAAGTATTTATTTGCTTACAAATGTTTACTAAAAATTAAATTATAAACTACAGTAATATTCACAAATAATTCCATTATTAACTGGAAATTAATATATAACACTATAACAGTAAATTTTTATATTTCAGAAATTTGTTTTCCTTTATTTATTATATTTTTACAATTTATTTAGACATAAAGTTAAAATAACTCATATCTATAAATACATTATTTGAACTCTTTAAATAGTACTACTCATAAACTGTATTAATATACCAAGATATTTGATAAAATTATTAAACTCGTCAGAAACTACTTTTCTCTTTGAATCAGTTATTATTTTCTTAGTAAATTAGTTAATATAATAATCCTTAAACATGTTTCATTATATCTGTTAAGACTTTACACTTGCATATATATATATATATACAGTGTAATCTCTTTACAACGATATCCTCTTTAACGATAATTCTCTCTATTACCATATATTTTCATAGTTATGACTGAATTTCCTTCAGAACCATATTACAAAGCTACCAATGTAGGGCTAATAAAGCTTCGAGAACAACGTGGGATATCTGTCCATAAGTTACATGGTGAAAAAAAATCAATACCGCTGGAGGACATCACAAGATGTCAAAGGAAAAATGTGTCAAACTTATGAAAAATATCCCGATGATAATGATTATAACGCAGATGAGACAGGGCTATTTTTCCAGATACCTGAAAGAACATAAGCTTTCAAAGGAAAAACCTATAAAGGGGGCAAAAATACAAGCAGAAATTAACAGTATTTGGCGTGGTGTGGAAGCTAGAAAACAAGTTACTATCTCGGGTATCGTCCTCGCCACTTGACCGAGATACAAAAATTATGCGGTTTATCTCCAATAGCCCTCGTGTTGCTTTAAGTACGACGTTAATAAAAACCAATCAAAACTCACAAATATGTCGGGAAATGATACATTAAAACCTCTTGTAATTGTAATATCCTTAACTCCAAAATGTTTTTAAAAAATTAAGAGCACGCCAGTAGAAGTAATAATGCTTCAAACAAGCGAGCTTGGATAATTTCAAATATATTTAATAATTGTTATTGAAATTAGATGAAGATATGAAATCGAAGAACAAAAACATTGCTGAATTTGAACTCGAAACAAGTGTGGAATGAGTAAATTTGAGCTGTATTTCTTGAATTAGAATATTTTCATTTTGTTGATACAATTGAGCTACTGTTTTCTTGAATGAATATTGAAATGAATATGGATGATTTTCAAAACTTAAAATTAAGCTTTCGATCCATGGAACACATTTGACTAAATTGTTTGCTAAAATCGAATCTGATCTTAATGATCAATATTCTGGCTTAGAAACACTTGAAAGCGAATTGGAACTATTATTAATTAAAGATTCTACTGTTAAAAAATTAAATTTTGAAATAGAAAAAAGTCTGAAACTGGAAGAAATTGATAAATTTTTGGAATATGAAGATAAAGTTATTAAAAAACTGAACTCAAGAAACGTATAAAACAATTACAACCGGAAAGAAATCAAAATTATTCTGTAATTAGCAGCACTTTAAATTTTTCAAAAGAAATTTGTGTGCTCGTACAGAAATAAAAACGGTAAAATTATCAAAAATTATGATTTCGAAATATTATGGCGACCCCGATAAATATTTAGATTTCTTGAACCAGTAGGAAAATGCTATTCAAAATAATCCATCATTAAGTAATATTTGCAATTTCATCCATTTAAAATCGGTATTGGGTGGAATCGCCGCCAATGCTTCAAGTGGTTTTAGTTTAACTGGAAAGAATTATGCAGCTGCCATTACACTTTTAAAACAACGTTTCGGAAATCAGGATATGTTAATTCATGCGCAGTTAAACAATCTATTGAATTCATCTCCTATTTAGAATATAACTGATATGTATGGATTATGTAATTTATATGATAAATGTGAAATCCAAATTAACAGTTTAAGCTTTATGGGCCACTGGAATACATATAGTTGTTTACTTTGTCCGATAGTGTTAAAACTGCTTCCCTGAAAATTAACTTTAGAATTTACTCTTCTTCAAAACAATGATAAAAAAAATGGGATGTTCAGACACTCATAAACTTCCTACGGAATGAAATTGAATCTCGCGAAAGAGCATTTCGAACACATAAATCAGAATTAAAACAAGAAGAAATAAAACTACAAAGAAATATGAGAATACATGGAAGGAACAGGGTTAAAAATAAGAACTCATATAAGTGAAATATAAACAACAGCTGTTCAAGGGCGCCTGTCCGACCAGACGTACCTTCCGTTACAGAGTTGTTAACATCAACAGATTATTTATGCAGGAAAAAGAATAAAAATCATAGCAGCGAAAATTGTAATGTATTGAATGTTATTGAAAGAAAAGAATTTTACAAACGTCATGGGTTAAGTTTTATTTGCCTTGATACCCTGACATCGGTTAATAGATCATGATGAGAAAAATACTTTTTCCTGTTTATTTTGCTTGCAAATGCATAATATCGCGCTTTGTTTTAAAAGGGGAAATAAGAAAACGGAGACATTGAAATCTTCTAAAACTGATAATACAGCATCAAAACATTTAGGTGTTGAACAAAATAAAATTGATTGTTCAGTTCCCAATCATGTGAACAATGTAGAAAATAAAATACA
>BMAW01028154.1:353665-405431 GCA_019974015.1 Nephila pilipes | reverse complement strand
GATACCAAAAGGATTGTTCAGCCTTCATGGCTATAGCGGAAGAGAGGTGAATTTACCTTACTTGGAATTTGTAAGCAAGGATTTCTTCAGATCACGTGGTATTGGATGGAGGGATTTCTAGGGACCTCAGCGGCAGCCAGAAAGTCTAGTAGAGATTATCCTTTCGGTTGGGAAACCGGACAAAACCAGATCTGATCATATTTATAGAGCGTGATCGAAAAAAATTAAAGTTAAATAGGAATAGATTTTGGAAATAAGAATGAACGCTATATATATATATAGTTTCCAGGATTTTTGTTGCTATCGACGCCTTCCGAGAAATGACGGGTGTGTTTGAAAAAGTGCGCCGCTAGCTGCATCGCAGGTGTAACGTCTACATTACCATCTACATCTTTTGAGCAGTTTTTGTAATTTTGCCACTCATGCTGACAATTTAATTATTTAGTACCTCCTCGATCCATTCAGTGTCTCTTTCTTTCACGTGATAGTAACGGATTTCGTGGTTCACCGCTTGCTCTCCGCCAATGTATTGTACAGAGAAAATTTCTTGATTAGATGTTTTCTATTAATCCCTGACATTTTTGTATAATTGTATTATTATAGCTGAATTTCACTCTTTTAATCTGTGTATTTACTTTTATATGAAAAATTATCTAATTCACAAATAAAAGAGCCTTTTTTTTTTAAAAAAAATCAAATAGATTTATCTCTAATTATTTCGTCATGTTTCAAAATTCTTGGGGTATAGTCATTCCTGCATTTATTAGTGACAGTTGCTTAATAATTACTTTGGTATGTTAAGCTTAATTTTGGGAATATTTCTTGAGATATATTTTTACTGGACTCGAAAGAGTTAAGAATTCAATCTTAATTTTTTTAGCAGGAAATTATTCAAAAACTTATCAATATATCAAGTGGAATGAAGTTATTAATATTACTAAGAGAATTTATTCGTACAGTGTTTCATTTATTTCTTTATGAAAACTTCTACCTAGCAGCTATTTTGAGAGCTCAATTTCCCCTCTATGAAATTTCTTATTCCCATCTCTAACCTATATTAATTAGAATGCTGTAAAAGAAGCATTCAGAAGAATAAAAATAGCAACAATTTATATTCTTTTATATTTTGTCTCCCCATTTTTCAAAGTATTTTATATCTGTTTTAATAATTCATCTCGGAGTTTTCAGATCTTTAAAAAATATTCAAAAAACTGGCTAGAAACAAACAAACAGAAAAAATAGCAATCACATTGAAACCTTCATTATTTATGGGGTAGTTCTAAAAGTACAGTTTTTTGGTGACTTTGCTAAGACAAATTGATATTATTATAGTGCACTGCCACCTATTAAATGGCACTGGGACAAATTTGACACTGATTCATTGGTTAGTTTTGATTTGGCAGATAATTGCAGCCCCCCAAAAAATTTGGATGTTGCCGTGACGAATAACCATCGTCATTTTACATCGAGTTGTCACCGTTGATTAGACTTAGATTCATCATTAAACTCTGGAAATTAAGCGACAAATAAAACAATAGATTACTTTTGCTGAATCTCTTCCAAAGAAGGCGAAGACGACTGCAATAGTAAAAAATTTTTTGGGGATGCGAAGAGCGTCATACTCATCGACCTAATAGGAAATGTAAAAACAATCTCAAGGCACAATTCTACTGTGAGTTACCCCATTCCCATTTCTCATTCTTAATACTTCATTACCCATTTCTAACGCGGGTAATTTTAGAACCCCCCTCCCAGTATCTTATCTTTCGGATACACATCAATGTATTCAAATAAATACTGATTTAAGGAGGTAAGAAGAAATTTGATAACACTCGCAAATTTGAAATTGCTAATAGACTGAAACTTAGTGACGAATTCATTTCCATAACTCTTTAAAAGCATTTAACGAAGTTAAAATACTTAAAACTTCTCTCTTGTGCATTATTTGACTAGTAGAATTCCTACTCTCATTAAAAGAAACTGCTGCGCATTACACAAATCCATTAAAGGTTATCCTGCACGTGACTCATACAGTACCTTTTCAAATAAACAAGATGATACGAATCCCTTTTTGAAATGAGAATAAATCTCCTTTAAAAAAAAAAGGACTCGACGTTTTCAAATTCATATGACTGTACCAGAAGCAGCATGGAAGTGTGTGGAAATTTTCCGCTCTAGTCACGTGTACCGCTGACGAGATTTTCATGCTCGTGTAGGTTTCAATGGAGGTTTAAGAACGAGAAGGAAGGTGTTAAAAACGTGGTTTTCGCTGCATTTTCAAAAGAAAAGTAAATAATAGACTTGTGAAGGAGAGAGTCACATGTCTGGAAGGTCGGAATCTTGGTGATTTCAGCACAATATAGTTTTATTAATAATAATAACATCATTCGATTAGATCATGTGATATGAAATGTCGTTTCATTTAAAAATAATTGATTAAAGGAAAAAAGAATAATTGATTTTTCAATTCAAATAAGCATTTTATTAATCAAAGTATGCACTATTTGCATAAACACATACTTTTTTGCCAACGTATTTCCTGCAAATTAATTCATCTTTTTTTTTAAAAAAAGAACCGGGTCATGTTAGTCGAGTTGGTCGTAAGCTCATGGCCAGCATTGTTTCTATCGAGTCAAGGATTACAGTTAGATATGGAAACGGTAAAATTAAGTTACCAAATGATCTTTTGAAAAAAGGGAAAAAAAGTTAATTATTTTGACTTACTATTCTAGATGATTTCATCTATTTTGTTGCCATTTTGTTCCCTATGATGTTATACAGTGGACAGTAGAAAAATAACACCCAAGGAGATTATGTAACTATTTTTCTACCAATTTTTCCTGAAAAAGGTAGCTGAAATACTAAATTTAATTTCAGAAGTACGAATTTCTCTTTGCCGAATTAAAAAGAAATGGAAATTTTTATTGTCCTATGTTACATAGAGGGAATGTGAGTGAAGTGTTTCAATTTAAAAAAAATTTGAAAAAATTCCCAATTTGTGGAAAATTTTCTTTCGTATAAAGAAATTTTCATTGGGGTCTTAATGTTAAGAATAAATCAATTGTTATTTGTTGAAGGTTTACTAAGAGAGGAAATTTCAGTCACCCATTCAAAATTTTGCTTGAGAGCAAAGCCAAGGTTAGAGGCGGAGTTATGGCCAAAGCCTGTCGGTATGGGTGAGGCCTTGATATCAATGTCGATATGATCGCAAAAACTTTTAATGGTAACGCCTCTTGTATTGTTATAATTACAGCCCCAGGTAGTGTGATGCGAATTAAAATCTCCACAAATAATAGAAATTCCACACACAAGTTCAGTAATGGTTTCTAGAACTTAAAAAATGGAGTTAGGATTGCTAGAAGATGGTGGGATGTAAATCGATGATTTTAGAAGAGGATCTTCCTCCGGAGGCGTCAATGTAACAATAATTGCCTCGATCGCTACGAGAAAAAGGGGTAGGAATGCAGTGTGGTGTGGGATTGAGTTTCTAATCAGAAAAGCAGTGCCTCCACCAGGGGAAATTAGATTAATTCTGTTTATATACAGTATAGTTAGGAATCTTAAAATTTAAACCTGGTATCAGGTGTGTTTCTTGTAACAAAACAATATCAGGGAAAGACTTATCTATGAAATCCCATTGCTCAGTTGCACAACTCCTCCCTACATTTCGTTCCAGGATGCAGTTCTAAGACCGAAGCAGTTGTAATCATTTATCTCGTACAGGATAATCGACAGATGCTCTGGTAAAATATATCGAGCTTTTCAAAGGCCTCGTTTCCCTTGAACATTCTGTATATTACTTCAAGGAAGTTAGGGGAAAATATTGAAAAAATTGAGCAGTTCTGCAAAAGCTGCAAATATGTCGTGTCTGGATTTTTGTTTGATATTTTTGTTTGAATTTAATTTTGATTGTTCTGTCTTAGAGCTGCTAGATTTGACCGGTTCAGATCTTCATCTGTTGGCAACCTGTGGTAATGTTAGCAAAAGAAAAATTATCGCTAACAGTTCGGAAGATGGAGCTACACTACATGAGCTAATGTGAACATTCTTTCAGTTGATGCATCTAGGGTTATTTATTCCTGTTTTGATATTGCAATATCCCGTTTTGTGGTTTTCACCTCATTTTAAACATCTTGATTTTAATTGGCAATTAGCGTAGGAGTGTTGAAAAAAAATTGCAGTTATAATACTAGATGGCGTCAAGTCACCTAATAAAGGAGGCTACAGTTACTGACATGTGTTATAAGTTTTTAGGTTGAAAGATGTTAGGAGTATTTCAGCTTTTCTGGTTTTTACTAGGAACATTAGTAGGGGGAATTTTGATTTCCTTTGAATTAAATGTGCTGCCTTCTCAACGAGATGGCCCCTTTCTTTTAATTCGTCTGATATTTCGTCTATGTCAGTACTTGCAGAAGGCCTTTGATGATCGATTTTATAGGACGAGAGCTGGTTGGTTGTATTATGTGAAGTTTCTTTGGTTATAGTTCTATGCTCATTTTCTGTACTAGGTTGAATTTTAATATATTCGACTAAAAATTCAGCAAACGACCCAGGATTTTGTCTTTGAATTTTCTGGAGAACGAGATTGTAATTTGCTTTCAATTTTAACATGAATTATTGGAGGCGTGGGAGGGAGATCCATTTTGGCCACAGTATTGCCATCCTTCTCAAGAATAGAAATGATATTTTTGATCAGATGAGTGAAGTTTAATTTTGTGGTAAGAATTTTTTCATATTTATGTTTTTCGCTTTTAGAATTACTTTGGGTTTTAAAGGCCTCATTAACAGAGTTTGGGACTCGGGACTTATTTTCTAGAGTTAAACTTGCTGGCCTAATAATAGTCTCAGCAACGAGTTTTCTGCTTATTTAGGTTCTGGTTTATATTATGCAGGCAGATCTTCCTAAGGCGAAAAAAGTGAATTAAGAAAATAACAACCACCACTTATTCAAAAATCAAAGCATATCTATTCTTTGCCACTCTCTAAAAAATAATATTACAAAGAAAATGAAAGAGTAAACAGCAGATGCAAAGTCAACTTAGACACAATAGTCTATATATATCGGATTTTTTTAAGAACCTTGGGTTTTCATAATAAAAACAGTTTCTGCAAATCAAGCTAAATTTCCATGTATCAAATAAATTTTTTACATTTAGAAATTGTTCCCATGGGCTTCGATCAAAAGAAGAGATATAACTTAAATAAGAGAAAGAAATGTTTTTGATATTCTTAAATCAACGTGTGGAAAAGTTTCTAAAATAATTTCAACTTCTCTGAATGAAACTGATTATTAATTTGAAATGGCTTCAGCAAATTATTATTCAGAAGATGCTTTGTCTAAAAGCATCTTCTGAATATTAATTTGATGAAATGCTTTGTCTAAAACAAGTACGAATTTCGTTCCATTTTTTTAATACAAAAATTCTATTTTTAGTATACACTGTCAGCAAAAAATTGCAAATAATTGCATTCATTTTTTTAAATAATTCTTTTCGATAGCTTAACGTCTTAAGTCTTTTTTTATCACTAAAAATATATGACGGTTTTTTTTATCAATAAAAATATATGATACATAATTATTTTTAGTACGAAAAGGATGAAAGAGTTTTACAGCATATTTTTGTACATTGAAATTTCTGTACACTTAATTTTTTTCCAGGAATCTTCAAGTTCGATTTGTTCAGACTCGAAATTTATTGAATTTCGTCAGGCTCCTGTCTACCCGCCATTTTGATTTCGTGGACGTAATGTTAATCCAATGGAATTTCGATTTTAATTCTCACATCTGTACTATTTGATCTATTTGAATGCAATAAAGTGCATCTGAAAAAGAAAAAAAAAATAATGAAGGCTTCTGCGACATTACTATTTTCCTCCGATTTTTAAAAATATTTTTTAAAGACCGGAAAAAACTCGGAAGTGAATCATTAAAACAGGGGTAAAAATATTTTTAAAAATCGGAGGAAAAAAGTAATTCCACGGAAGCCTTCATTATTTTATGATTTTTTCAGATGCACTTTATTGCATTCAAATAGATCAAACATTAAAGATATAAGAATTAAAATAGAAATTCTATAGGATTAACATTATGTCCACGAAATAAAAATGGCGGATAGATGGGAGCCTTAAGTAATTATAGAACATTCTATTTTGTAGTTCATTCTAATCTATGCTTGTGAAATTCATGAAGTCTTAAGAATACATTATAGCAAATATTTAAATCATTCGCAGAATCAAATTTTCTAAATTACAAGTTTTGGACGAAAAATAAACGTTACTTTTTTTTAAAGAATGTCGTTAATTATACTTATTTCAACATTATAATAAGAGTAACTTAGAATTTTGATTTCTAATTCACACACACGCACACGCACTGAAATAAGTAAAATTAAAGTCTGGAGTAATTTTTCAAGCTACCTGCAGATTTCCTTAGAGAAATTTCTCTACTATTTCTCTGTTATCAAAAGATTTTTTCTAAAGTCGAAGATTGCGATTTGTTCCTTTTAATATTAACATTCACAGAGATAAATTTCCAACTCTTGTAGAAAATCCTGGAAATTAGATTACTAATGCATCAGTTGCATGGGAACAAAAACAAATAGTAAGAGTTTGAAAATACATACTCTAATTTCAGTAGTGATATATATGTAGAAAAAACAGGAAAAATAACATGAGAGCATATAGGGGAATGGAGGTTATTACAAAAAAAAAATTATATTTTGAATAATAAATTTGAAAAAGAATTCCAGTATTAAAAGTATTAACTACTTTCTTTTTGGTATGAAGAAAAGGTAAATTAAAATTTTAAGGGATTTCGATGCAAATAAAATAGTTAGTACTAGTGCGTGTTTACATATTGTTAGAAATATATGTAAAATTTTTAACTAATAAATATAAAATCGGTGATTATAATAATAATTAAAAAATAGAATATTGTAAAATTAGAATTACGAATAAGACCTTTGATAAAATAAATTTTAATAATATTCTTAATAAGTTTAAAAATGATTTCCTATTAAAATATTTCGTTTAAAAAAAGCTTTTAAATTTAATACAAATGTGTGGGGCGTTCGATTTGTAATTATAATAATTGTAAAGGATTTCAAAGTAATAATGTATATAGTTGTAAGGATTATGCAGAATATAGAAATGCAAAACACCAGCTCGTGATTGCAGGTAATATATTAGGGATAAAAATCATATAAAGATTCTGAATAAAGGTAAGAGTTTCAGACTTATAATGTCTAGCAATAATAATTATATTAAAGACAAGTCAATGAAGGTATTGATAACATTTTAACTAATTTAGCTGTTAAATATAATTTACCGTTTAAATCTTTTAAATAACATAGATTTTACATTAATAAAGAGATTAAACTTTTGAATTTTAAGAAAAAACAGAGACAAAGCTTAGTGATTTAAACAGTTCTATAAAAATTACAAGATCAGTTTCTTATATGTTATATTGATAAGGTACTAGGAAACTATACTATTATTTACAGGAAACTAAGCGTTAGTTTGACTTATAAGCATTTGTTTAATAATAACTATAGTACTTTTACTGATTGTGATAGAAAAATCATCAATAGAATTAAATATTTATATAAGAAAATAGCTTATAATATGAATATTGCAAGATTTCATCAAATCTTCTTAATTCCAAAATTTTATAAAGTATCTATTAAATTTAGAACTGTGATTAACGATTGCAATTCATGCATTATTAAAGCTGGCAAAATCTTACAAGATTTTACAAAACATTATAGATGGTTTTGATAAAACTATTTTTTTATTAAAAAGAGTTACGAAATTCTTAATTATATTAATGATAAAGAGATTTATTCTAATTATAAATATGACTTTGAAGACTTGTTTAATTCAATAGATATAAATGATTTAATTAATGTTATCATGTATAATTTTAAAAAAATTAAAAATTAATAGCTCTTTATCTCATTAGAAATTTAAATTTGTTATTAATCTTATTTTTTAAGAAAATTATGCATTTTACAATGATAAAAATATAGATAAATTAATTGTATACCACAAGGTTGGACCACCTAGAATAGTCTTGCCAATATTTATTTATATTTTTATGAACAAAATTTCATAGACAGTAAATTCATTTAATTTAGATTATGGATTACCTAATGATTTTTAAAAATAATTCAAATCCAGAATTTAAACCGGATTTATCATTTTTCCTTTTCTTGTTTAATCTAATTAAAACTAATATAAATTCTTGTGAAACATATTTGTTAGGTATTTACTTAAAAACTGCTGTTAATAAAATTATTAGTAATATCTTTTACAAGAGAGAAGATTATTTTTTCCCAATTAATGAATTTTTTTCTTTAATAGTAATTTATGCTTAAATATCAATAGAAATATATTATACAATTTTTTTACTTGGAGGTGTATCAAATAAGTTAAAACACGTTTAAATTTTCAAAATAATTCAAATAAATTCCACTTTACTCGTGCAGATTGATAACCTTATTAACTCTCTATTTTTAAAAACAAATTTAAAATACAAAAAAAATATGAAATAGATTAATCTTTTAAATTACAATTTCGTACAAAAAAATTTTCTTTCTTTTTTTCTGTCTTTATTGATTAAAATTTTTTTTAAAAAAAAAAAAAAAAAAAAAAGTAAGAAAGAAAGGAAGGGAAAAAAAAAAACTGATGGTATTTTAAATATGATTACTATACATTTATTATTTTATTTAATATTTCTTAAATAAATTTTGCCATTTTTTTAAAATTATTTTCCCCGTAAGAATATTATAACATTTGCAATATTTATAATTATCTTTTGAATATATATAATTTTGATACTATTTAGTAGATGGCATTGCTGTATTTTACCTTATCATTTCTTTCCTAGCACGGAAATTATGTCAGCCATGTTTGCTTGTTGTTCATTTGTTGCTCTGCTCATGTAAAGTTTCTTAATTATTTTATATTGTGTATCTTTTTTAGTTTTATTGCATAAATTTGTTTCTTTATTTGTCTTCAGCTATAATTTTTTATTTTTTTTATTTTTCTGGGATTGCTTCTTCATTTTCTTTTTAAATGATTTTATTAAGAGTTTATTTTTTGCTGAGTTCTGTTCAGTTCTATCTTATAACCGTTTTTTTTCTAACATAATGTTGAGAAAGTTTCCCTAGTTTTTTTCAGTAACCCAGTATTTAACAGTCTGAATCCGATAACTATATTAATTATATTATATTTCAGTTTTTTGTTTTTCTTCAATAATCGGTTTTTTTAATTTTTTTATTTCTTCTGCTGATAATTTTGGTATTTGTCATGTAACTTTTTTCGCTTTATATAACCTTTTTTTTGAATATTTATCTATTAAATATATTGCTTTGCTTTTACATTAATTTTTATTTTTTATTTTCATTCATTTTTCTTTGTTTGAAATGTTTTATTGGAATATTTTATGGTTTGTTGTAAATATTTTTTACTCAATCGTACAGTATCGATTTCTTCTTTAATATATTATTTTATAATTATTGATATTTATTTCTTAACTTGTTTATGATCGGTATGTTTCAGTGTTTATATTACAACGTTTTTCTGAATTTCACTTGGTGTGTGAGTGTGTGTGAGTCATCACATTTTCGATCGTTAATTTAACCAACTTCCCATCAAGCTAGGGCTTTGAAATTTTGGGAATCGTTCGTACTCGCCTAACAATGCAATATTTAGACATTTTCGACAAGTTTTAACTAATATTTCAATAATTTTAATAAATCAAAATATTCTTTCCCCTCGGCTCTCTTAGGATTGAGAAAAAAATTTCTTTCCCCCTCTGGGAACACCGGGAACTCCCCATACACCACATGAGGTATCGGAAAACTCACAAAGGGGAGATAGTAAGGGTTGCTGACTTTCAGTCAGTAATCATTCGCAAGAAAGAAAGATTCCAATATTTGGTGCCTTGTCTTATCACAATAATTTTTTCTGAATTCTGGTTCCCTTTTTTTTTTAATAGAATGACTTACAAACTTTCAAATGCATGTTTTGGTTTTATGAGTATTATGAATTTTTTAATGCACTCACAAATGTCTCTTTTTAAGTAAATTTTAAAGTTAAAAATAACTAACAGTTTTAACTAATAACATATTTAAATAATTTTCTTTAATAAACTTTGCCACCATATAAAAACGTTGTTATTAAAAACGTTGGTTTTTATATCGAATTATATTTATATTTAAATTTCAAATTATACTCGCAGCGGGATTGGGTGTATATCATTTTTCACATGTAAGCAAGGAATACTAATCAATCTTCTTATATATTTTGGTGCATTTTCTTAAGAAAAAATATTCAGAAATATTGAACAAGGGGTTGGGTTTTTTTTTTTTATCCCGTGAACTGTATTATTTATTTTTTATGCTTGGATTTCACTTTAAACAGTATCGGATCATATAGGTTTGATGAGGCTGTGGGTCAATTTGAATTAATGCTGCATTAGAAAGTTGTGTGAAAGCTATTAGCCACAGATCATATAATTTTAAGTCATGGTTAAGTTACGCGTAGACGATACATGAACTGGTGCCTCCCTCTCTTAATTTTCACTTCATTCGAAGAGGAAGTTGCATCGATCGACAGACTTGTAGCGGAATCCAGACTCAAACTTAAGGTTCGATTTGAATGCCATGGCTAAGACTACTTAACTATTGTGGTCTAAATTTGATAAGAATTAATACACGTTGTCTGTTTTTTTTTTTTTTTACTGATAGCTCAGGCAAGAAGCAAGTTCATAATAAACCTTGATTTTCGGAAAGAAAAAAAAATTATTTGTGAGAAATTAGCAATCGTGCAGACTAATGTTTTAAATTATTTCTTAGAACCGATAAATCGAGGCCGTGAGCCCTTCAGCTTTTAGACAATTTCCTGCATCTAGATGGTACTTTGGGTACTTGAGAGCTACAGGTTCTGAAATGTATCAGCTTTTTCTACAACATTCTTGGTCTCTAAGGAACGAAAATCTTTTTTTTTTTTATGAAAAAGTTGAATCGAATCGCAGTACATCTCGTTGACATCTTTGTGTTTTTATATTCAGTTTTACGATATCGCTTCAGTAAACAATCTCTGTGTAGAATTTCGACTAATTTCTATTAAAAAATCCATTTTGCGACAGAGACTCACAAGAAATCAGTCGTGATTGCTCTTTTATTTTTCAAACGTATATAGTTTTAAATCTAATCCAGACTTTGATTATCATTATCACAACCAAATGCTGTTTCTTCTACTTGTAGTTTCAATCCAATTTTTTTTCAATACTCTTACGTCTCTCCCTCTCTCTCCCACTGGCCTCTTATCATTTTCCCTCTCGACTTCTAAGCGAGAAATCTTGTATAGGAAATTAAAAAATACACTTCAATTTCTATCTATTTGCATAAAATTAGGAAAATGAACATGGACTCGTGGGAAGAAGTAGAAACGATAGCACAAAATAAAATTATGTTACATATTTTTTTTTTCAACATTTTTAAAAATATTGTTTTAAATATATAGTTACTTTTTAAATATATTGTTTTCTTTAATATTAAAATGAAAATAAGATCTAATCTCATAGCTTTTCATGCTTGAATAACTCGCTCGCAGAAGTGAATGGTATAGCTTTTATTTTAATTGTGGTGTAAAATGACGTGGATATTCTAACATTGAAATTTATAAGCCATATTTTAATGATTTCACTTTCATATAGAGTTAATTGCTTGCTATTTTCCTCCTTAATGTCCTGAATAACTCGTTCTTTGGGTATTTTAATTCTTTTTTAGCCTTTTCCTTGTGTATTTAAATATTTCCGTTATTAGGAAAGTTGCGCGAACTAGAAAGGTAATACTTGAAGTGAATGCAATGTCAGTCGTTACACGTAATTATTGAAAGGTGACAGCTTGAGCACTGAAACAAAATATTGTACATCAAAATTCGGATATCATGATTAGTTTTGTAATAAATCTGTCTATTTTTGTGATTATTAAAACTTTTATTGTCCGAAACATGTTAATATTTTTCTTAGTCAAGTTTTCAATCAAATATATAGTTTTTCTACTATATATTTGATTTTAATTACTAAACAGCTTTTATTATTGGTTTCTTCTATTAAATTTATTAAAAATAAATTAAAGCTCAATTCGTTCATTTTTTACATGATTTATAATAAATGTAATATTCAAAATAATATACATTTTACTATTCAAAACCTATATACACTTTACTGCTCAAAATCTTCATTGATTCATGAATGGTAGATTGATTTTAAAATTGTAATAATGATACACGTTAAATCTAGTCGAGGTCCGTTGGCGTGGTGTAGAAGTTTGAGGTGAGAGTAGTCAGCTCAAGTATAATCCTCGTCACTTGATTGAGGTTCAAAATTACGAAGTGTGTCACGAATAGCCCTTGTATTGCTCTTCAGTGCGACGTTAATAAACAACCATTAAAATAGTTTGAATAATGCAAATATACACAGTATATCGAAATACTCTATTATTTAAAAAGGATAACGATACGTAAATTTCAATTCAAAGGTTTAAAAAAAAATCACAAGTGATTCCGTTTTAAAAGCAATCTACGGGAAAAGAGCTAAAGTAATCTATAAGTCCCGAACTTATTTTTCTGAGAAGAAGAAATAAATATTCCTTCGAACCTCCCGGAAAATAATTAGCAACAAGCTTGGACTTACCTGAAATAATACCCACTTCAATGCTGACCAACTTCCTACCAATACAATGCCTTCTCTGTGACAAATCAATACTTAATGCCAAATAACACAAAAGCCACATTGCATTCGATTGATTCAATGCGATCCCCCATGGAGTCATTCAGGAAGACCCGCCAAAGAAAACAGCATCTGCTCTTGAGTGGACATTATTTGAGTGACCTCTTCTCACATTTGGACACTGTCACGTGGAGAACATATGTTTTTTTCCGTATATATAAGGCGAGGTGAAGATCCTCAGAAATCCAGAACCAGTGTTCTGTTGATACACTTATCACCTGCTTTTTTCATCGTTTGCTATCGTCGACAAGGAGCATATTTTGTGCTGAAAGAAAACCAAAGAAGGGATAAAGAATTTGAGTCTCCTTTATTTTCGAGTGGTAAGTTGGTTTTCTTTCCTGTTCGTGGTATTTTACACAGCGTAGCTATTTCAGTTATCCAATTGAATCTGTTTTATTTAAGTAAATTTTAAAAATTGTTTATACCTGAAGTTATTGGAATCTGATAAATCAATATAAAAATAAATTTATTTTCATTGCTTAAATATAAGAATTTAATCATTTATGTCATCAAAAATATTTTAAAGTTTCAAACGACATTATTTTCTTTTAGATATTTTCTTCGATTTTTCGATTGAATAAGCGGAAAGATTTTTTTTTTACCCTCTAATGAAAATTTTAAAATTAAAGTCAGTTACGTAAAAAGAGCTGATTTTAACCATATCCCTATGGTACTTCGAAATCAGAGTCGTTCATGTCTTGATCTCTTAAGTTCGAGTCCTTATTCTAAAAAATGTCGTATTATGTAGAATACTTGGGACTGAGGACTGCTGCTCAGTAAATGGAATTAAACTTCCCAGTTCTCAAGTGATGTGATGTAGAAGCTATGAGAATGAGTAATTTAACAGTCGATCTCGTCATCTGACCGTGCGTTAAAATAAGGAGGCGTATTAGTAGACATAGATGACCGGAAACGTTCAATAAATCAGAAACTAAGGTTCGTTGCCAATTACCCTCAAACAGTTTAAAAGTGATGTTAATTAAAACCACATCAGTTACTTGTTTATATTCAGATATATATCCAATAAATTCTTAAACTTAGTTATATTATTGTATTTCATAAGAAAGACTGGAATTTATGTTTTACAGATGCAATCGATCTTTTCATTCAGTCAGCAAGATAGTTTGTTTCCTTAGGTTGTAACTGAAAAATTTGATGCATCTAGATTTATAAAATATTTTAAATTAAGGGCAAGGAATAAGTTTCCTTTTAAAAAAAAATTCAGAGTTTTAATAGAAATTTTTAACATCCGATTGGGAGATCTCTTTATTTGTACAGATAAAATTTATATTCTTCCCTAATTAATATGAATGCTTTGTTAATTCTATTGGTAGTCAATAATATATAACGCTCTATTACTATTCATTATTAAATAAAGTTTATATTGTTATTAATTTTTTTTATCTAAATTTTTCTAAAAAGTAAAATAAAAATATTATGCTGAATAGATATTCTATTTTTTTTAACTGAAAATTTAATTAATTCGGTCTTTTTTTAGAATTAAATTTTTTTTCTTTAGTATCTTTTACATTTAAATTTCTATTAAAAACAAAATCGAATAGAATGAAAAACAAAGAATGTCCTTATGTACAGATTAAGAAATTGGTTTATATAGATAAACATATATTTAGTACAATATATTACTTATTTGAAATTATATATTTCGAATAATTTTATTCGTAATTTTAAAAGAAATACCGAGCCGTAAAATCATATTTTATTCATTGAATTTAAAATAGAAGGAAATTTATATTTCGGATCGGAACATTCTATTATTTTTCTTCAAGCGGTAATCAAGTTTTAGAATTCTACTGTCAATTTATTTATTAAATATAGTACTTAAAAACTAGCAATTTGAAAAGAAATTCAACTTTATGTATTCGCCAAAAGTCTTAATATTTAATATTAGGGTATCGCTATTAATACATATGGAGTTATTAATCAATTATTCAAATTTTAGTTAACCATTTTAAAAAAGGTATTATTTTCCAATTCTTGATATGAATGTTATGTTTATTTGTCTTATTTTAGGTAAATATCGTGAAGATAGTTCAAAATGTCTCTCGTAAGCGCCTATGTATATGGAATGAACGTTGCCTTAGCTGTTGTAATTTTATGCTTTTTGTGGAACACGGCAGGAGGGTGCGAAAATGCAACTGAAGGAGCAGCCCCCTTAGGAGTATTCAGCCATCATCCCACACTCAATACGGTAAGTAGAAGTAATGAGAAACTATTACAAAATTTATCATGAGAAATTAAAATTTTATCAAAATATTTGATTTGGTCTCTTGAACGCTGATTTGTAAAGTTAAATTTTTTAATATCACAGTTTGTGAAGTCTTTGAAATAACAAATGTAAATTTTTAAGTTCCTTTTTGAATTTCAGATTAATAACAAGCATGCGCAAAGTCGAATTCTTAGTAAAGTAATAATAAATTAGTGTAAGCATATTCTATATTCACAGTTTATTTTCCAAAATTTCATAAGAAAATTTCTACAAAACATTTTTTTTTAACATTATAAAAATGTACACTTTTCGCCTATGAAGTAAGGCTAAATTCAAGTCATGCTTGCAATTGCGATATTAGACATTTGCATGTTTCCATCTTAAAGGTCCATCTCAAGGAACTAAACAATTCGTTATGACAGGCTTCTCGTATTTTAACTTCAGGATTTCAGTCTGTCTTTTAATCTGTTTCGATGTTTTAGTTTAAGCATTTAACATTTACACACAACATGATAAATTATAGATAGTAGTAGCTAGAGAGATATCGTTTTTTTTCTAATAATTACATTACACCAGAAAATAAACTTCGTAAACTTGAAGGATTTCTAGTTAATTGTACAAAAAATATTCTATTCGAATCAAGAGTTCAAGCCTTAATTCCACTAAAGACGTGTGGAATTAAGGGAACTAAGGAATTGTGGAGCAAAGCCTTAAAGTTCGATCGTGATATAATTTGATAGCAAGAAGAGAAAAAGATGATTATACTAACTCAGATTCCGTCTTCGTCACTTAAAAACCTATTTTGAAATTACGGGGAAGGTATCTAATATGTAGTCTTCCACCAATTCATCTCAAACCATAACTCTAACTCAAATCAGGGACAAATTATAGTTGTTCATAGTTTATTATCATAAAATTTTTATTTTAAGCTTATAATTATTTTTGCAAATAGGAATGGTTTATAGACCTAGAACATTTACTTATTTGATGCAGTTGTCCAATTGCCTTAGCGTTTCAAAATGAAGAGTATTTATGAAAGTATTTCTCAACTTTGAAGAGCTAAAGAAGTTACAACTTTTTTGGACAAACAAATTTTAAAATAATACTTTAAAGTTCATAAAAGTTATAAATGTTCAATGTGACCACTACCACAAATAAGAAAGATATCCATAATATGATATAATGAATTGGTCACAGAGAAAATGACGACCTTGTTCATAATCAGAGATCTCCAAGAAATCCTAATTTAAATCCCCTTTAGTCTTTTCTTTGACAGTATTTATAAGATAGTGATCACATTGGTCAACTGAAAACGCAAAAATTACAGCCGTTCAAACTCTGAACATGCTGAAAAGTGTGGGATGAGTTCTATCATCGATTGGATATCTCATTCATGTTGCTGGTAGTGGTGACATTTAATATTTATAATTTTATAAACTTAAAAGTGTTATTTTAAATTTAATTTGTAGAAAAAGGTTACACTTCTTCAGTTGCGATATTCTTTTGCAAACACCTTGTTTAATTTAAAGCTGTAATTTATTTTTCAATACGATTTCTTCTGATTTCAGTGCATCACCGATATCGTCCGAGCCATTTGCAATGCTTTAAGACCGTCTCCAATGAAACGGAACACGGAACTCATAAACAGTATTCTCGGTCTGCCAAGAGTTTTGCAAGAAGCTGGAAGATAAGTGTTCCAACCCCTTCTCAGTTCCTTCCAAATCATGTTTTCAGTATCCAGTCATGGTAAAAAAACAAAACATTTTGATCCACTGTTCAGCAAAAGCTTCATTCATGTGAATGTTGCCTTGAATTTGGATCAATAACATATGAAAACAGTTCTCATCTACCAACTTGAAAGTTTACTCATTTTTTTCCTCTTTTCCCCCCCTAAGGGTTCCCCCCATTAGGGTTGCCATACAATTATAACGAAAAGAAGTGATCGTGAAGGTAAAGATCTAATTTTTGCACCTTTATATTTTAATTATATTTGAATCCCAATAGTTTTGTTTTAGAGTTAAATAATAATATTTAGTGTTTGTAAATATATATATAGCCAAAATTAGTTTTTAAAAGTAAATTTGAAGAAATTTGTGATATTACTTAAAGAAGTATTATTTTTTATTCGAAATTTTCCATAGTTAATAGTTACAAACACTTTTTTAGTTGGAGTAAAATATTACAAGAATCACATTTTTCTATCAGGAAAAAATGAATAGCAGGAGCTTACAAAAAATAAAAGAAATTAAAAAATTCTAAATGATTAAATATAAAATATTATATTAATTCCACTATAGAAAAAATAACAAAACGCGATGAAAAATTGATTAGCTTAGAAAAAGTTTCTTTTAGTTCAGTCAAGAAAATGAGAACAAAGTGTCAAAAAATCAAAATTGATTGATTGTGAAATATTGCAAAAATACAGAGAGATATGTCGAAATAATTTTTTAAAAAAATTGCTTACGCGAATCTCATTTTCATCGATTTTTCAATATTTACAGTTTTTGATAAAGGAATAGTATAAAAATATAAATGTATATTCACTTTTTTGAAAACTATTGATTCTTTAATTTAAAATTACTTTTTAATATTTTATATAATCTTCTTGAGTCAGTAAACATTAATTTTTAATTCCATTTCAGTTTTTATAACATAATTTACTTTCAAGGAGATGATCAAAAATTAAAAAAATAATTATTATAAATAATAAAAACTTGATAAATTTTCAAATGACTTTGACAAAGTTAACAGAGTTATAATAAGTTCGACTACAATCATCATTTGTTAAAATATCTCTTGATTGTTTATTTAAAAATTTCTTAATTTTTTTTTACCACCAATTCATGAAAAAAATGTAAATCTGTGAGTTTTATAGTTTATTTAATTTATTTTAAACACGACCCTTGAAATTGCGATAACAACAATAATAATAACAAAATAATAAATAGTAGTAATAAAATGGTAAATTGGATTTTTCTTGTACTGTCAACTCTTGCCATATTATAAGCGTTTCATTCGAGGAGCACTAATTTGGAACAATGGAATCAAATTTGCATGAAAAATGAAGGTACCTGAAGATTTTGACAAATGTTAACTGACAAAATAAAGCGTTAAAATATTTACGCTTTAAATTACTTTTTACGAAACATTTCTGTTTGTTACTTTAGTACTTATCTATGAACTTATGGCAACCCTAAGCATTGCAAAATGTTTAAATTTATAAATGTTTAGTAGATAAATAATTTCAAACACATGATAAGTAAATTTTAGTTAATTTATAAGTATCTAAGAATGATGAAATAGAGCTTATATGTTTAAAATAATGCAATACTTACATCTTGAAAATACAACTATATACGAGGTTCCTGTCTTAATATTTATATATTCTTATAAGATTATTGCCTATAATATATACATATATTTTTCAAAGTAATGATAGTGTGATAATGTAATTGTATGAGAAATCTCTAATTTTTCTAGTAAAAATTTATAAAATAAAGATATATTGATTATATATAAAAATAAATGAAACTATCAGAAAAATAGAGAATTTTTAGGATATTAGATTAGCAGTAAAACAAATACATAACTTTATTTAAATCATTGAATTTTTTTTAGAAAAAATGCAGAAAAATCTGTGAATAAATGAATGAAATACATTATGGGAATGAAGTCTGTATAATCATATTGATATGAAAATCACCTTTAATTTACCAAAATTAATTGCTTAGTACCAAAATTAATCCTATATTGTTCGGAAAAGAAATAAAACAGAAAGGAAAAATATTTAAAGGGATTGATACTAAATTTTGTAGCTTTTGGAAAATGGGATTTTTTTTTTTTTAAGAATGTTTTGCCTACGAAGCGGCATGTGTTAACATGTATTATGTATTTTAAAAAGCGTTGCAACAAAATCGTTGCGTGTCTTGCACTAGGTATCGAAATCACATATTTTTGATACAAAAATGTTATTAAAGCCTTGAAACAAAAAATTAAGTTTGCTATATGTGTTAGAAAGAATATTTGAAAATTTAAAAATAAAATCACCAGAATTGGATTGTAAATTGTTTCATTTCATGTTTAATAGTTAAGGGCATGACGAAAAACAGAGCACGATGTTGTATTTTCTTTCAAAAATTTGAATATGTAGGAAAACTTGCATATAGATAGAATTGTTGCAGACAAAATTTACCCAAACAAAAAGCCTTATTCCTCTATTACGCTTTGTCTACAAAAGAGGTAACAGTTAAGTCCGGCTCCTCCAATTTTTCAATAGTATTTTTTTTAAATACAGTCTCTTTTGACGACTTAAAAATTTAAGAAAATAGCATCGAAATCTATTCAAGCGAGCGTATTAAAGTAAACACCTAGTACACGAGTATTGCTCGTTAGTGATCAATTGTTCAAACTCATAAAGTGAAAAAAACTCGTTTATGACAAGAAAAAGGTAAAATAATTTGAAATTTTATCTTATAAACGTTACCAACTACATTTGTCTACCTTTTTTCTATTTTCCCCCCCGGAATACTTGAGATATATTTGGAGGCCTTGAAGATGAATTATTCTAAGAGCATAAAGATAAACATAAAAAAATATTTTTAACTGTTACATTACGTTTCAAATTTCCACCAAGCAATTGGTTGCAAAATCTTATGTATCAAATTTAAAAGAAAGTCTTCTAAAACATCAAACAGCCGCCGTTTCCATACTTCCTTTTAATTACCGATTGTTTAAAACTAAACACTTAAAGCAAAAAATAAAAAAAAAATCATTGCTAAAAATGTATTTCACGAGGAAAACTGAAAAAAATTCGAAATTTTTATCTGTATAACAAAAATATATGATAAATTTCTTTTTGTTGTTGCACTAATTTTTTTTCTTTAAATCTGTAGCATACCTTATCTAATATATTTCAATTACTCATTGCAGCATTTTTTAAATATTTTTATAGAGTCTCTCTGCATACTATTGCAAGTTAGAAACAAGTGCACGATCCTATCATGAGCACTCATGTCTCACCACGTGTTTATTCTGTGTTAACATCGTTTTCTTATATAAATATAAATAGTCATGTTCCAGTGTACATACTGTCATGTTCAACAGTTAAAAATGTTTTAAACTTCCGAACATAAACATGTGCCAATAAATATGTGTCTGAAACTTGTGTCTTTTTCTGTCTCTTTTATTCGTTCATTCAACAAGATCATGCACAAGATGATAAATGAAATTTTACAACTTACGCAAAATATCAAACTATGGATAGAAATTTGAAAACTAGAAATTGAATTAGGACTGTAAAATCCTGATTACGCATTTCGTTTCTTAAATAATGGGAAAACTTTTTAAGTTTAAATAAACCAAAGTTAGACGAAAATTTGTTTTCGGAAACTACTCCTGTAATAAATACCTGAAATACGTTCTTCGATTAAGAATGTAAACATCGTATGGAGTCAATAACACAAAGTAAAATATTGAATTGAAGAAATGTATGAAAACAAAAAAGGATGAATTAGTCTCTCTTCAAGAACAGGAGCAAATTCAAATTAAGCTTATAAAGGGGGAGGGAGTTTACTTTCAAAAGGGGAATATTATTTATTGGACACTTAAACCTTTAAAAGTTGAGAAACAGTGCTTAAAAAGTAAATAAAAGAGTATTAAGATAATTTAAGTATTTAAAAGAATGCATTAAATTATCATAGATATAACGGGAGTATAATAAAATATTGTAGAGAAATGTAACTAAGTAAAACCCCCCAGTAAATAACTAAAAACGAGGCAAGTATAATTAGAATTTTCGAGGAGTAAAAAACATCCTTTGTAGATATATGTCGTGTTGCATCGATACATAAAATATTGTCTCGATATATATTAAGAATAAACCCATTTTTGGTTGGAATAAGAATCATTGCAAGTAAAGGTGGATATGATTCTACCTGAACGATTTCTAAATTCTATATGATGTGACTTTTCAACACAATCAATTCATCAGCAGGGAGAACTCTGTGACATAGCACATTTTATTTCACATATACGACTCTCGCAAAAAAAAAAAAAAAAAAAAAAAAAAAAGAAGTGACGCCATTTTTATTCATCTCTGCAGTCAAAATACCACAAAGGAAGATGAGAAAATCTGTGTGGTTGCCAATAGCAATTCCTGTCCAAAATAAAAAACCATCCCCTAAATTGTAAGGGTTTTCTAAACTCTATCCCACTATAAACTTAATTTAAATTTACCCTTTATTCTAGAAAAAAGCTATGATAGCGAATTCTAGACTCTTTTTTTAGCTATAACAGTCACGAATCAACCTATCGAATAAATATTGGCTAAAACACAAAAGTTTAAACTCCCCCATTTTAGAATCTGGAGTTCAGAATTTGAATATTTTACACAGTTACTGATCGAGTGATTCATTTGATCATTTCTCTTTTCTACATTGAAAGTATTTCGAAATCCAACTTCATAGCACCAGCAAGAGATTTAGGCTGACAAGAGATTTAGAATTAATACTGTTGGAGATGTTTGTCCATTCTTATCACAAATTCAGCAACTTTGACACAGTTGCTCCCTCCGTCATCTTACCATCATTTACAAAAAAATTCAGAGCACAAACAACTGTTTGGTTAGCCGAATTTCGTTTACGGTCGGTTGCAATATTTTTTTCTGCGATTTTTTCATGCTTCAGAAAAACAATCTTTCATGCAATAAAAAGGGTATTAATTCAGCTCATTTCTTCAACTAAAAAGCAAGTATCGCTTATTTACTAAAAACGAAATAAATTCCTCATCAACCCGAGCTTAACTTTTCATTAATTATTTCAAGTCTTGCTAATTTTGCATACTACATAGTCTTTCTTCTAAGATGACAAGGAATGTTAGATACCACGATCGTTTTATAAAGCCTTAGAAAAAGATAGAAAAACAAATTATTTTGGGTAATTTTTTTTTTACTTTTTAATATAATTTCCTTTTAGCTCTATACACTTTTCCTAAAGTTTCTTCAACTTTTTAAAGTCTTCTAAAGAGTAAGATTTCTGAAGGTTCTCAAAATAGGTATATGTTTGGGCGAAGACCGCTTCGCTTGAAGTGAACGCTTGTCCACCGAGCCATTTTTTTTTAAGTTTGGAAATAAAAAAAAAAGTCCTTCGGGCCCAAATCCATTGAATATGGTGGATGTTGTAATAATTCGAACTTCAACTCCATGATTTTGGTCATCCAAACTTCACAGGTGTGCACCCCCATACTTTGTCTCTATAAAAGAGGATCTTTTTCTTGATTTCTTCACTCAACCGGTTCAATAACAACACATAATACGAAACAGTTACAGTTTTTCTTTTTACTAGTAATCGGTGTAGATGATTGCGCGTGTATCCCAAAAAACCGTATCCAGCCGATACCACCATCTTTGGTTTCTTCTGATCCCGTTCGCCTTCAGAATCCCACTGTTTTGACTGTTCCTTTGTTTCAAAGTGTTGTAGCGTATCCACATTTCATCCACAGTAATATATCGATGCAGAAACTCGTCAGGATTGTGACGAAAAAGCGCCAAAAGAGCCTCAGAGTCGACCACAATTGCGTTTATTTTCCTCTGAGAACAAACACAGCACCCATCTTGCCGAGATTTTTTTCACACCCTATTTTTTTGTGCAAAATTGAAAGCACTATGATATGGCAGTGGCCTCAACTATTTCTCGCTTTTTAATTTGGTCGATCATTCATAACCCTATCGAGGATTTTGTCAATCATTCCGGGAACAGTCGCTTTCGTTGGAAGTTCCGAACTACGAATGTATGTTATGGGAGGATGTACAGCCCCTTTTAAATTCATTTACCGAATTGTAAGCGATTGCAAACACCGGAATATAAGTGCCATGAATTTCATCCAACCCAGCTTTGATTTCTTTCGGGGTTAAGCCTTTTAAATATAAGTGTTTAATCGCTGCTCGAGAAATTCACTCCCCCCCATTTCTCAAAATAAACACGTTTCTTGCTGCAATTGACAACACAAATGAAACCATAGGATGAAAATAGCTGACATTTAAACAGCTGTCTAGTGAGTCATGATACTTACTAAAAACATTTTCGATACTACGAGTGCCATCTCTTGGATTTGTAAAAGATTTAATGAATGACTCTCGTATTAATAGAAATAAGAGTCAATAAAGACGTATACAAAACATACTTCTTTATAAATGCTTTAAAAAATATTAACTGATCACACGGATACAAAAAAAAAAAAAATCTATTAGCGTGTATAAAACATTTTATCGATAAAAATACTTTTAGCGGTACCGTAACGTTTGATAAAAATTCACTAAAAAAAAAAAAAAAAAAAAAAAAAAAAACTGGCTCTCTCAGGAAATGATACGTAAAAGGAGATTTTGAAAGTTTACGGAATAGTTACAAATTACAACTATATAAGCCTTTTACGAATACTTTGAAATGTAGATTTTACTGATATTTTTAAGAGTACACTTATATATATTGAATGAGATATTGTATTAATGTTGTGTGGGTTTTTTTTAAAATGGAATTTAAAATTATGAACAGAAACACAATTTTTATTAATATAATTTAGATACTCAACAAGCTATTTTGATTAAACAAGAATGGCTATCATTAACTTAACAGAGCCCGCAAAAAATTTATCAGGTACTTATAGAAACTTAGAATCTGCCTCATATAGCTTCTCTTATTATGAAAACAATAAATATTATAAATACGCTGTTGTTCATTTGCAAAAAATCTTATGTAAATAATGTAATCCAAGATTTCATAATACTATTTTTCATATTTTTCAAAGAATTATACATCAGCATATAGCGGCATGTAGAAATTATTGCATAAGCTTAGAGATAAGGATCTTTTTATTAGTATTCCAAGAAATATTAACGTTCCAAGTCAATATTTAGCTAGTTTATTATGTATAAAATTTAGGTTTTGAATTTCTTATCTTATTATAATTTTCAATAACAATTTCAAACTTTATTTTCTCTTGTTTAAATCAAAAATATGTATTATAATAATATTATATTATAATACATACTTTTTGTGAAGTAGCTTTTAGATTCGTCAATTATTAACCTCTTGATCTTAAGGATTTTCTTAATTCTAAGCACTAATAAAAAATGAAAATTGAGGGGCAAGACATCTTTAATATCTTATTATAAATAATATACACTTATTCAAATAATATGGAAATTTCGGTAGTAGGAAATTGAAAGAAGGAATTGTAAAAATTTCGATTTCACCATGAATTAACAGATTTTTATAATTCTTATGACACCTGACAGCTATATGTATCCTCTATTTAATTCCTTATTTATTCTTTGACATAGTTCCTATTCTTTTCTACGCATTTGCACAAAAAGTGTGACTGGTCGGGAAACCCGTCGGAGAAGAATTATGATACTAAGACACTAGGCTGTCGCTTCTACGAAAGTGATGTCCTTGGTCCTCTTTAAATGACAATTCATGTGGTTAGCTTTCTTAATTTAAGGTTTTAAATAAAATCGGAACAGCCTTTGTTTTTCCATAACATTTGCTCACTCACTCACTCACTCAGTTGTAAAATTCTTTCATATGGGGATAAATTTAGAAAGGAGCGCAACCCTTGTTATCAAATACTCAATGATGCTTCATTGCTTCAACTTCATCTCCATATGGGTCACAATTTTCATCAGTTCTTAGCATACCAATAACACCACAGAACAAAGGAAACAAAATGCATTACATGTGGGATACATTTTGTTTTCAAGTACAGTAAAATTTTTTAAAACATTGAAGCAAATAAAATGGAGACATTACTTTTTAATATCACGTCTCTAATATCTCAACACTTAAAAGATTAAAAAGCGTTACATTTGTTTCCGTAATTCAGCCAAAATGGAGAAAAAGCGGGATTCCTGAATTTGTCTGAATACTACTATTAACCGAGCAATCCAAAAGCGGAAAGAAAAAGGAGAAGTTAAAATTGATAATAAAAGCCAGCGATTTTCTTCTCAGTAGGCAATTTCTATAAAAACTTATTCAGTCAAAAGGAAAACCATTTACTGGTGATATCATTCATCATTTTCAAAACAAATATTGTTAAATTAATAATTATATTCTTCCTAATAATAATTCTTCCTTCCTTTATTTCTGTTCCAATTTTTTTTATTGCTCTTGCAAAAATAAACCCACGTGTTTATAAAAACTAAAATTTCTCTTTTCTTACAGCTTGCATAAAATAAATATATTTTATTCGTATCAACTATTGGCTTGTGATACAGGGCGGGGATTTATATCTATGTCACATTTACGAATTACAAGTGTTCTACCGAAGATTATTTATTATTAGAGTTATAAAATATTTTAAAGATTGATTTGTGACACTCGATGCTATACTGTGTTCATGGTCATTTGAGCACTTGAAACGACCTACTCTCGCCTATTAGTGCAGAGAAAAAAAATTTACTAGCACGTTGATAAATTTAAAGCGAAGAAATCAAAAACTGAAAATTATTTAGTCTGAACTTTTGGTTTTCCTCCAGAGAGGATTACTGGAAGGACGTGGGAATGGAGGAAGTTCAGTCGACCAATTGAAGAACAGATTTCAAATCTGAGAGGGAGGTGAGGTGAGGGGGCGAAAATCTTGAATTATCATTGGCTGAGGAGTGTTTCCAATCTTTCTATGAGAGTTACAGGTTAAATTTTTGTTTGTTTGGAAGTTAAAAGAAGCAGAATTAAAATTCGTGAATATTATTATTTGAATTGTCATTGACTTTCTTCATTTTTTTACTGGTTGATAAAAGATTGGTAAAGGTTTTGATGAGATTCTGAATTTCTTTAACTGAATCGAAGATGTTTATATCACAATTTGATTGAATTCGTTAGAATTCGAATTTTGGTTTTTTTTCCTGAGTCAAATTAGCTGAATCCCATGCGTTTAGGACGCCCTCTGGGGTCTCTCTTCATCATTAACTGCTTGTGCATGCAAGAAATTTTGATTGATAAGTCTGGAAGTGAAATTATACCTGTTGTTATTTTTGATGTTTGATTTACTCTTAATTGGGCTAGCAAAATCCTGGATATCTCTCCCAATCGCTACATATTCTAGCAAGTTGCAATTAATGCGTAAAGGATCCTGTAATTTATTTTTTTTATCAGACAATTACCTTCGCCACATTTTAGACATCTCGTTTTCATCTCATAATTTTTGGAAGAATAGTTAAGAAGTTGGAGTTGAAATAGTGCATAGCACCTTTTTTTCTGTTAAAATTAATTGATTTCGAATATCATATAAAGGCAGTACGTGATGTTGTAAATTATCCCGGTGTTTTCGCTTCGGTGAATTTCAATGAGAATTGTGAGGGACTATTTGGTTTTGTATGTTTGTAAATGTGAGATCTTTCGGATCGAAAAACCTTTTTCCGTGAGATCGTTTTCAATATTTGAAATATCTGTGGTGGAGCTATATTAGTAGCCTTTTATAGCTATATTAGTGATCTTTCAGTTATTCGCTAAGAATATTAAACTCGGCCTTCTTTTCATAAGAAAAACAGTAATAACTATGTTGTTGTCTTCTAATTGGGGTGATACTTAATGTATTCACTCGATAATTTAGATTTAGTATTCGGGGTTATTCGGTTTGTTGTTGAAAAATTAGGTTATATTCTTGAATAAAACGCAGCATTAATAGTTAGATTTTAGTTGGGTGGGGCTGGGGATCAGCCTCTGCTTGGTCAGAGAGTTGGATTAGGGCAGTAAAATTATTAGAAACGTTTAAATTTAATGAGTGGAGACTAATTTCAGCTGTTGAGCCATTTTTTTTGTAGGGGATTTAAATTCCTCATTATCACCTTTTGAATTTCATTTTTAGAAAGATTTATCATTTTTCAAGCCGAGAAAAATTTGGTGACTGGATCTTTAGCGATTATTTTCTTTGAGTTGTTTTGATTGTCAGTCCAATTTCTGATTGGAGAAAAATTCCTGGCTGAGAGAAAGCAAAGTTATCTCACCTGCTGTTCGTTTAATTTCTTCATCAGTTTTAATCATCATTCCATGGAGTTTTGGCGATTTCTTAATCTCATCTCCTGGATATTTGAGTTCTGTCTCAATTGAGACAATACTGAGAGCCTTTTGGACCTACTTATTGTTTTTAAATTCGCACAGTTAATTGCATTGCTCGTCAGGGGGAGAGGTTCTCCTTCTTCCCTTCTTTCAACATTATTTTCTGATCATGAATCACTCGAAGCAATATCACCCGAGGTCGTGGTGGCTTTTGTTAGACACTTACCGGAAGTTTTCCGAGTGGTCTGCTTGGTACGTGTCATAGTCGGATTTGACAGTTTATGTTGATCGAGAGTGATGTAAATCTATATGAGGTAAGTAGATAGAAAAAACCGGTTCTGCGATATAGGCTGCACAGGTGGAGGTCGAATTGAGTTGTTTCCATCTTGGTGTTGAATTGAGCTGTTTTTCTCCTGTTTCAGTTTTGGTTTCGGTTTTCAATGCACAGGCGGTGGTCGAGTTGAGTTGTTTCCCTACTTCTGATGAGTTGTTTCCCTTTGTTAATTTTTTTTTTCTTGCGTTTCTAAGTTGAATTGAACGTGAGACACGTATTAACAAGCACTATCTTCCAGTGACTTGGAAGTACAATCACATGAAATGCTCCAGAATGATTAATTAATTTCAAGCATTATTGCTCATAATGACTGCCATTTTTGGCGAATATCATAAAAAAATAACATTAGCAGAGGATGTGGCACACATACACATATTTATATTATATGATACTTTCTAAGTGAACAAAAGCGTACTAAATAACAAATTACATGCTTTAAAATCTAATAAAAATTTATTAGAACTAAAAAACTAAACTAATATAGAATTAATTGGAAGAGATCAGTAAATTATCAAATTAATTTAAAAACCAAATCAAACCATTAATTAAAAATTACTACCAATTTAAATACAAAACGACGTTAAACAGCAAAGAAAAATTACCAGAAAAGCATTATAGAAAAACAAAAATGGAGATAATTTAATTTAATTCTGTCCCATACTTTGGAACAGGAAAAGTGTGTTTAAACAAATTTTATGGATTCAAAACTACCACATCTTCAATAATTACATTATTATTGAAGGTGTAGACCAAGAATGATCAAGAAATCATAAACGAACAGAAAATCAAGTGCTGAAAAATAAAACACAAAAACTAATATATTTCAACCAAAGTAAATACAATTACACTTAAAAATAATCTCTATACCCATTAATATTTACTTATAAAAAGTAAAAAACTCAAACTAATATGTCACTACACTACATTGCAAAAAGCTGCCAAAATTAATTCTGATTGACAATACATAATAAAAATATTCACCAGAAAATAATATATATATATATATATATACATATATGTGTGTGTGTATGTGTGCTTGCGTGTGTAGTAAATTGTAAATTTTATACGCAAGTATGAAACATTTTGCATATTTATGAAATTATATTATTCTTACAAAGGCATTTAAAGCAATAATGAGATAACTGAAGAAGCGGATTTCATTGCAAGAAACCACTCAGCAACAAAAAAGAAGGAAACAACACAATAAATGAAACATGATTCTTAATCATAATGAATTTAAGTGTTCGTATTTTGAACTGTTCCCAAAGTTCCAATAAGAAATCCATACGAGAGAAGAGTGCCGAGGGTACTAATGATAAGAGATTTGTCAATTTTGTAGATTTTCCATAAAGTGAATTTAGATTTCCTTTGCTTGAACTTCTTCCTTACGTATATTTTTAGTTCATTATAGTGTTGTGGAAACCATCCAGGTAGCGAGATAATGACGTCTTTCGCGTCCTCAGCCGACTGATTTGCTACAGCAGCCGGCAGAAAAACCAGCAGCAGTACACAAGAGTAGAACAACGTAGCTCCAAAAAGACACGCATAAGATTGATAGTCGTTCTTCAAACTAAACGCCAAACTAAAGCCCGTCCAGAACAATCCAGCCATACCATTTAAGACGTTAACGAAAGCTGGATAACAGAGGAAGTCGTCAGCCAAAATAATGATCAGCGTAATATCGTTATATGTTTCGAGCACCGTTTGGTGATCATTTATTGCTTTTAAAATCTTAAACCTAGAAACGAAATTACACAGGAATAACTTTATACAAATACATATGAAGCAATAATATCCACTGAAAGGAATGGCTATGCTTACTACCACCAAAGTGTTTACAGCGTTCCTCACATCTACGATAAGCGATAAAGGTTTTTTAAATTCTTGAGAAATGTATGGTGAATTTTCGATTAATTTTTGTCCCTCAGCTCCAATGTCGGAACTTAGAAGGGCTGCTATATAAATTGAAACTAGAATAGTAGAACAAAGAATATATGAAGCTATTGAAATTTTTAATACATTCCATTTCTGAAAAGGCTGAAATATCTGATAGATTTTCGAAACCTTTTTCAACAGTGATTTAACTAGTCGCCGTGATCGAAACATAGATATGTGTGCAGATATCTGAAGTATGAGAATGATGAACATTGTAATATCTCTTTTCGTGTTGGACAGCAGAATTATCCACGCAGTTTGGAACACAAGGCAGAAAATTGTAACGAAAACACAGAGGTATTTCGGAGAATTCCAAACCCAAATGAAAATTTTCCATTTTCGGTAACGTTTAGGACATGACAATATATCCACTCCAACAACATGGAAAAAAATCATTATTGGTAAAAATAACTTCTCAAAAAAGCTTTTAGACATGTTCAACACAAAACAGAAAATCCTTATCTAGCAATGCAATCTTTTCAAAGGAAAAGAGAATGATTAAATTTCCGGTCATGAAGAATTATAATTGGGGAACTGAAATCTCATGAAAATTCTATTAAAGTAAGACAAATTAAAAACGAAACAATTTAAATTGCAAAAAATTACTTCATAATCAAACGTATTTTGAAATTCATATTCAATTCATGATACACGTGCCATAAATTTAAGGAAATTTGTAACATTGAATAACATTGACCATTGTAATATATTTCATTTCTAGCAGAATTTACATTCTCTTTACAATTCAATTCAATTATGTTGAACAGTGCTTCATTTCATATATACATAATGTATATTTTTATGAATATAAACTCTTTTATCGAAATTTATACTTATTTCTGAAAATTTCTAATACAATTGAGCAAGGACAATATTTTTAATCAGATTTGCACGCGTGATTGTTTCGAACAAGATAAATTGGTATGGGAAGTTTCATTTAAATTCAAGTAGTCTTTTCGCGTGTTGTTGTAATGGTGCCCCCCTCCCCCCTTTTAAATCGATGTAAGAATTTTCTACACTGAAATGAAGGTTACTTGCTTTCGAAACAAAATAAATTTAAATGTTAAAGATTGAATAACTTCATGTAGGGGTACTTCTGGTATAATAATAATAATTATAAAAACTAAATTTATTTGGAAATTAATCCTGAATAATAATAGCAACAACTGAATATGAATGCTTCTTGAAGTGTGTTGTTATAAATATTTTGAATTCTTAAAATTTTGCAGTATTTGTCATTATATCAAATATAAAAAAAATTGTAAGGCTTACAGTACATCAAGTTAGGAATAAAATAATAACTTTTCAGCCACATTAAAAAAATTGCAAATATCACCATTAACAAGCACTGTTTCTACAACCAGAAAACTAAAGATGCAATACTGGTAAACAGAATTATCTGTTTATCAGTTCATGACAAATTTTAGACGCAAATTGTCACAGAAAATTTTACATTATTTTTACCAGTAATTCGGTAGGTTATGTATATAACTGTAATACAGGTAACAGGGGCTATTTGCGAATTACTTCCCTTCAACTAACATCTGGAATTTCTTTCTGATTCAAAATTAAGTTCCCAACTTATTTCCAATCAAATGGAACGAGATGAAAATTAAGTAAATTTCGGAAGTGGAGTGAATAGACATTATCAAGTCGTATAAAAGCGAAAGAGGATTTAATTGACTATAATTAAGGATATGGTAATAAGAAGAGTGTTGTAACGTGCGGGGAAGTACGAGTTTCCCGGCGAATATAGTGGATTTGGTGAGATTGACTCATCGGTGTCAGAGCAATTGCAGAAGGTTCTCGCATTCTCATTCTGGTAAGCGTATTCCTTAATACACAGCTGGCCATTAAAATTGCAACACCATGAAGGCGTTGGGAACCAAAAAATTGAATACCCTTAAAAATAGCGAGGGTTATTGTCGACAAATGTCATTGGAAGAGGATAGTGCTAGATGAAGAGGATAGTGCTTTCTATAGCTAGTGTTTTCCTCTCCTGATTTCCACCCCTCTCTCTAGAACGACTTCGAGACTAAGCTCCACTAATAAGGTGATCAATTTTTTTGTAATGAAAAGGAGGACGAAAAAAATTTAAGAAAAAAGTACAGCGTAAATAAATCTATTTTATTAATTCAAACAAAATACACTAATTACGTTTACATTCCTTTTAATTATTTAATCAAACGAGTATTTTTTCCCCATTATATGATTATTTTTTGTCAGTATATAATTTTCTAACTATATATTGGAAATTTCGAAGCAAGAAATATCCATCATATTGAATTTTACGGTAAGTACTACAGCTAAAGTATCAATATTCAATCTTGATTTCTCACTTGTCCAAAAATATTACCAATGGGAAAAAAAATCTTTCAACTGCTGGATTAGTTCCAGGGCAGCACAAAGTAAATTCAATAAGAATAACTAAATTTTCATATGAAATGTGTTAATTTTTGAAATGGTTAAATATTTCTACCCACCTTTTATAAACTTCAACATATTGATTTTCCAATTGTTCGAATTTATCAGAATTTAAAAATTCATTGTCTTTTAATTTCTTCAAACAGACAATTGTCATAGATTTGAATATCAGGCAAGTCTTTCGATAAAAACTCAACACAATTTTCAATATCTGCCTAATTTACTTACGATGAAGTCAAAGAACACTATTGAAAATTGTTATTTCATGTGATATTTGTTTCAAACCATTCTTCTACATATTGAAAACACGTTTGGTAAAAATTCTACACTTCTTTGATATACTTTTCCGTTATGTGTGGATTTAATTCCTCTAAATTTGACAATTTTCTTTTTATTATTAAAGGAATAAATTTTACGCTAAGAGGGAACTCGTGTGACACTCCGACAATTTCTTTTTTATACATGTTTTGGCAATTTCTTTTTTTATATGTGTAATTGTTGTTTGTGTATAACTTATCTCAAACATATATACATATACATATTGTTACTCTAACGAATACCATTTACCGAACCATAACGCCCCTTGCCATAACTGGGATTTAATGGAAGCCGAACGACTTCCTGCAACAGTTTATTTTTTGCAGCCTTAATTATTTTGTCTTTTCGACACTTTATTTGAGTGAGCGATTGGTGTTGAATTTTAAACAAAAATTCATTGCTTCTTCTGTTAATAGCGATTTTTCAGGAATCCGGGTGTGTTCTGATCCGATATTTGCCGGAATACCGAGAAAGTATTGTAGTTACATCACTAAAATAGATTTCGAATTCCAAAGTGAGATATGTTGAGTGGTTGGTTGCGAAATTGCGGTTGCGTTTTGTTGAGTGAGTGAGATATGTTGAGATATGATAAGTGAGATATGTTGAGTGTTGGCGGTTTCTTGCAAATGTAAGAAACTTAGAATGTTTGAAATATTTACGTGGACATATTTCTTGAATGGACCTTATTTAAATATATTTTTCGCAAGTGAAAAAACATAATTATAGAATATTACACTTTGATATATTTCTCACTTCTTAAAAGTTAATATTTTCTGCCATATTGATAATGATTAGAAGTAGACTTTGCTCGTGGCTTTAATACAGACTTTTGCGACAGTAAAAAATAATGCTTAATTATCAAGTTGCTGGGTAACTGTTTATCGAAATTAAAACAATTCACTAGTGTAAATGGCACATTGGAATGATTTTATTGAGAAATTTTAAGCTTGAGCATTACATGTTATGGACAAAGAAAATTTTCATCCAAAATTTGATAATACTATCCACTTCGAAAATAAACATTTCCCTTTCTACTACAATAAAATTAGTTCCTCGACCCCGAAAATAATTCTTTCTTTCTTTTATTTATTACATACATTAATTCTTTAAATTTTACGCATTATTATTTATCCTCAAATTGGGCACATTATCTTCCCCATTTCCCCCCTTACTAATTTTTAATTTAATGTTTCCTGAATTGCCTTGTTATATAAATTTCAATTGTCTAGAGGGAAATTATTTTTAGTAGCAATTCCGAGGACATTCTTAAATGAAATAAACTCTAGCTTCATTCATAAAGATAAACAAAATGTTTTACTTATATTTTTAAAAATAACTGTTTTTCCTAAGATGAAGATTCGTCTACAAAACAAGACTTGGCTGAGAATTGTGAGTGGAAACAATTGAACTGAAGATATGCTCTAAGGCGTTTTAGTGTGGGGATCAATAATCTCCTGAGTAATTATATTTAATTTTGTGATCATTCACACACATGGAGACACAGATCATAACAAACATTATTTTCATAACATTCATAATTTATACGGTTAATTGAAATGTGTTAAAATATAAAGATTTTATATGTAAAAATTGTAGCACACATATAAAATTATTGCGATTGAACACATTTAAACTATATAAAATCATAGTAAAATTACAAAATTTTATATAACTTCATTTTTAAGTGAGTAATATTACGTTACTATCACATGAGTTAGATAAGAGATACATATTAGGCGTTGTATTTAAGAAAACAAGTTTTACCACCAAAACTAACATAGGAATAAAAGTTTCCTTCTTAGACAGATTTTAGATTCGCAATTAGAATCCCATACGTAAGAAGAGTTCCAAAAGCACTAATTAGAAGCGATTTATCAATATCATAGATTTTCCACAAAGTTAGGAATGTGTCTCGCTTGTAATTATTCGAGACTCGAATCTTTAACTCTTTGTAATGCTTTGGAATCAATCCAGGCAGAGATAAAACGGCATCTCTCGCTAATTTTCCGGCATCAACAGCAACCGATGCCGCTAATATTACAGTGACAAGCAATGAAAGATAATAGATACCATAGATTAAGGGAAACGCGTAAGATAAGTAGCTTAATTTAGGCGCAAAAACAATATTGCATCCAACCCAAAACAGAGCTGCCATGCTGCTAAAGACGACAACAAGAATCGAGTAGGAAAAGTGATAATCCAAAGCCTTCATAAGGCTAGTAGTTCGATCGTAAGCTTCAAGAAGCTGCTGGAGGCGATATTCTGCAGATTTATCGCGTAACTGGAGAACAATTTCATGGAAAAGTGATTTCAGACATCCACAAATGAAATTGTAGTAAACTATCAGGAGATAGAACGGAATTCCGAATGTTATCGGAAAACACAAGGTTGTTATGTCTAGATTTATTTGAAAATATTGTGGAGGAACTTTCAGCAATCTAACAACCGTCGATGAATTCAGAAATTTCAACTGCATTTTTGCTCTAGTGTAGGAATAGTAGAAAGACCAGTAATATGTAATGTTCACAAAGCAAATAAACGCAATACAAATTATGAAAAGACGCTTAATCTTCCGATGATCGATAGGATTGAATAAAATACTAGAGATCTTGGACAGTTCTTTCAGCAATATCTTAAACTGATTCCGAATTCTTCGCATTGAGATGTGGGCTGTCCACTCGAAAAGGAAAACGATAAAAGCAGCTATTTCAATCTTTTTTTCTGGGACAATTAGCGTAGTCAGTAGTTGGGAAAATATACTAAACGAGAGTAAGAAATTCATGATGTACCTGGGACATTTCCAGATCCAATGGGACAACTTTCTTTTGCGAATACGTGCCGGACAAGGTAAAGCTTCAACGCCTGCTAAATATAATAATTTTAGGAGAGGCAGAAATACTTTGCAGAGTGGAACAGAGGAAGAATCTTTCGATAATGAACCTTTCCGGGAACTTTTAGTGAAATGGAAAATCGTAGATTCAATGTCAAAATTTTTTTTCATGGTGGTCGTAGAGAGTTTTTGTTTAATCTTTATTCTTCATTACTTCTTTTATTTGAAATGGTATATATTTTCGACGAGAGTAATCTTGCTTCGACTATTTGCTTTAAGCGGTTGCTGATGAAATAGTGATCTTTCAATTTTGATAAAATGCCCGACTTCATAATTATGGAATAATAAAAAATTTTTATTTAAAAAGTAAAAATTTTAAATTACAAAGGATTTTTCCCAATGATTTTAAAAGATAGGACATGTTTACGAAATAGAAACATGTTTTCATGATATTTTATAAATATACTACCACTCCATTTATTTATTATTTTAATCTGTAAGCTATTTTAATAAGTAGAAGAAAAAAGATTATTAAAGGAAATGGGCTCTCCCTCTCCGATTGTAGGAAGAAAAGTAGTTTTCTCAGTAATTTAGAAAAATAATTTTCATAATAATTTGAAGTTTTTTGATTTTTATGCACCCCAACAAAATTTCGATTTAGGTTATTTAATGAAGTCACGCAACAGACAATCGAATTCAAAAGCGAGTCATTTTTAAATTCTGATGATATTTTAATTTAACTCAGAAATTACAACTTTTGATTAAACTGAAACGAGTCTAAAAGATAAAAATGAAAATACAATCAGGACAAAAACATGACAAAATGAACCAGGATAAATGAAAATATATTGCAAGTGTTATTTTTTTTAAATAAATTTCTAGATGATTATATTTACAATGAAAAGTTCTTTTGTTATGAATAAATTTCTAGATGATTATATTTATTATGAATAGACCATCTTGTTCCCAGTCAGTTTATGATTAGTTAGCCTACAATCCAGTATTTATTCGTTTTCCAATGCACCGTACCATCGACAGCACTTTTAAAAAATTGTGTGATTTTATTTTTAATAAAATATCCTCCTTCAAAAACCGTAAAGATATTAACTATATTGCCTTAAAATTATTCAATTTATAATAATAATAAAATATCAGTCTGAAATTGAATTATTGGTATAACAGATGAAAAGAAAAATTGTTAATAATTTTTTTACTTGTATTAATGAGTGAATCAAGAGAAGTTACAAGCAGCCTAGTAGAGAAGAAACTTAAGATATTGATGAAATGTTACACAGAAAAAAAAACATCAAAAAATTTAATTTTGTATCACCCTCACGTGAATCGAATCTTTTTAACGTAATGTTTTATTTACAAAATAATTTTAAGACATTGACACAATATATTACACTGACAATTACACTTAATGTTACGCATCTTTATTATAAGTATCATGCAACCTGGAGAAGAGAATAGTGGTTGTAAATTATAATTTTTTTAAAAATGATATAAAATATTAAAATGTGCTATCAAATTGAAGTGTAATTCCTCAGAAACCTTTATTACTTTTAGCTCTTTCAGATGAATTTTATTACAATAAAATATATCAAATAGTAAGGATTTGAGAACGGTAGTCGAAACTCCTTAGGATTAACATTATGTCCACGAAATTAAAATGTCTGATAGAAGGTAGACTTAAAGCATGAATCTTCGCGATGAGCAAGCTGTACTCGGGAGACCTGTGTTTCGATGCTTAAAACAAAACTTAAAATACAAAAGCTTAAAGTTCAATTGAGGTATTAGTTTCAGCAATATTATCGAACTGTGTCAAATAGTATCAGAGATTATTTTCTCAAATTTAGTTAAAAAATAAAGAGGATTTTCGAACATCCGTGTGCTCACATATCTATCATAAATCACGATCACTGAGTAGAAAAAAAAATCATTTTCAATATAAATTTGAAAAAATGGAATTAAATGACAAATATATTTCCTTTTTTAAATGTTGCTAATCCTCTGACTGCTCAAAAATGTTTTTCAAAGATTTTTAAGATATTGATGAAGATCATGAGAACAGACGTTCAAAAAAATCAAACTTAAATATATGAAATCAAATTTTGATGCTAGTGAAAATCACGGGATAAGCAGCCAGAGTCAAGGATCTAAATTTAAGAGTATAGAAAACGCTATCGCATTGGAAAATGAAATCTCCCGAGAAATATGATCCTTACACGCATCTGGTTGGCTAAAATGTCCACTTCTCACAGATACTCGACATTTTAAGTTGCTGACAGAGCTTGTAGAAAACTATACACTATCGTTATTTAATTCATGAAGGTCTCTGTACTTCACAGTTGGGAAATGGAAATCTGGATGATACATTTGTAAAGACATTCTCGTGCATACAAGCCTCTTAGTATGGGAAACAATCTGAATGACAATTCACCCGACCGTGATGTTTGCTTTCATATATCATTAGACCGAGACTTATAGTCTCGTTACCATTTCAAACGACATTTAGTATTCACATCAGTCAAAAATGACCGTTGAATTGTTACTCTGGATAGATAAGACAAGAGAGACGTCTTATTTTTTGATGCCATAACTCACTTTGCTATCGATTGGAATCGAAAGGTAGTTTTCTCTGTCATCCTCAGTTGTTCTTGGTAGAGTTGTTTCCCTTGTATGTGGTACGCCGTCATGACTTTGAATACCGTAACACGACAAACACCCTTAACATTGGTGGCCGTTGCTACAGACAATCTAACTGCTTTTAACAATAAATCATTTCTAAAAGTCTATGAAATGGAACAATAGACACCATACTAAAAGCCTATGCCCTCCAATTTGTACTAGGCAGTTAAAAATAGAAAAAATATACGAGTATACTCTAATTATATTGAAAAATTGTGGTAATTACACTTATGTGTGTTATGAATACGAAACCAGTTTACAAACTCCACGCTATTAATAGCTTTTTTTCTTATTCTAGTTTCTGTTACGAAATTCGTTACATACATTACATTATTATAGTATCATATTACAGAAAGCTTATACCGTAATGGAATAACGATTGGAAATATGAACGATGTTCCGAAAGTAAGCTTCGTCCTATTTTGCATAAGGAAAATTTATTGCATAAAAAATAAATCATGACGTCATGAATTATACAGATTGCACTATTTTTCGACATAGTCGCAATCGACATTGAAAAATGTGTCATTGCGTACAATCATTCTAAATAAAGCACTCTGACTAAAATCGGTGCCTTGCGATGCAAGGCATTGTCGCGCACAACTAGCTCCACTTCAGTATTGTTTTGAATAGACTTGGGCACGACTAATATGCAGTGCCGACGTCACATCTGACACCGTAATGCACCTATCCGCTCAGACCCCGCCTGTACTCTAGCAGTGTTGTTTTCATCCGTGGATGTATTTTTTTTTGTATATTATACTGGACATTTTAACTATATATGTTTATTTATAAAATTTTTAATTCTATAAGATAAATTTCTTGAGCAATTTTTAGCATTAATAAGAAATATTAAATACGTGGAATATTTTGATCTTGTGATTTTTCTTAAATTTTTAAAATTCTTTAGGTCCCAAGTTACCTTATTTTATGGGTGAAAAAACTATTGAAACTATTTTTTATACTTCTTTTTGTATAAAAAAACATCTCAAATTAAATTTACAAAACATTCATAAATTTTTCCATGCTCATGAAATATTTAAAAATACAGCGTTTTGGAACTAAGGAATTGAAAATGTGTTGTACCTAAGTCATGGAAGTCATGACACAAAAAAGAAAATATTCATAAATTAATCATGAATTTATTTAATTTCACTCGAGAGGGAGGCAAATACACTGAGAACAGAAGCGAAATGGTACTTTTGGAAGAAGCGACATAGTTTTTTCCCCAATTGTTTCTCCAGGGTAGTTAAATTAAGGATTATAAAGATCACATAGTAATAGATGTAGGGATATTTAGGGTTTACATTCGGTCTAACTGGTGGTAAGGAATATTCCTATCAGTTGAGAGTGTGGGAAATGCTGATCTCATCATTTTGGAAATCACATGATTATATAAATTAAAAGATTAAAAGTAACGGGATCAAGAAATGACAATGAGTGCTGTCTTATGGCAATTAAAGTTACGAATAAATTACAAACGACGCAACATCCTCATACAAATATTCAAGTTTACCATACTGAAAGCCACCATAAAATTCCATTCTCTCTCGCTTCTCCTTTTCTAATCGGATGCGTTTAAATTTATTACTGGCAATATCATTATCAGTTTATAATGTGTGTTCTCGCACACAAAATAATATATTCTGTTAATAACTATCTTCCTTAAGCATAAACATTACGTTTGTGTGATTTGATTTTACAATATTAAGTTAAAGATGTTAAATACGTTGCTTTTATTACACTATTTCTTTATTGCATAACATTATGATGTCAGTATTTATTCATATTTATAGCATATTCATGCATCAGTTTATTGAAATGCATTTCTAATTATATTTCCTGTTTTTAGACATTTTACGCATGATTTTAAGGGAACACAAAGGACTTTCTAAGTTAAACGTTGATTAGAAGTTATTTACTACATTTCAGCTGATCAGAAATAATTATCTATAAAAACAATACAAATACCCAAGAGTATAACGAAGTTGTAAATAGGAAAATTAAGCTTAACAATACTTTTGGATTTCTAAATCAGAGGATTAATGACTTTCGGCATCTAAGCCTTGCACAATTCCAATGGTACCCACGAGAAATCCATATGTTATGAGTGTCCCAAGAGCACTCACCAGAAGGGATTCCTTGATAACATAGACTTTCCACAAAGTTAAAACAAATGTTTTCTTGAATTTCTGGCGAATGTGCATTTTCAACATTTCGTAGTGCTGGGGAAACCATCCTGGCAGAGAATTGATAATATCTCCCGCCTGTTTCGCTACACAATTACAATCAGCACCTGACATAATGATTGCTACTAAAGATATTAAAAAATGCGTCATTCCTCCAAGAGTAAAAACATAAGTCGGGTAACCATCAGTCGGATAGAAAACCAGCGCATAACTATAAATAAAAATTCCGCACATGATGAACAACACATTTATAAATACAGGGTACGCAAGAAAATCATTCGTGAAACTCAAGGTCTGAGTTAGTTCTTGATAAATTTGCAGTGAACTCTGATAATCATGGAGTGAAATTAAAGTTTTTAACTTCGAAACGAATTCCCAAAAAAGTAATTTCAAACAAGTACACACGAAGCAATAAAAACCTACAAATGTGAGGCAGAAGCTATGATGCATTACTAAGGTCAGTACAAAACATATGTCCCGCATGGCTGCCAAACACTCTCTAAATTTTTCAGGAATTCGAACTGATGTAAGAAATATGTTTCGTTTATGACCGGTATAATTGATATTCACAACCCCAATTGCAAGACATAAAGTCAAAGAAAACGTAAGCGCAATGTAAGCTGATATTAAAACGCATAACTTCTTACGCTTATTAACCGAAAGCAGCAGCTTAGACAGTTTTGAAAGCTTATTAACCAGCAACTGGATATTTCTCCGGGTTCTATTCAGAGAAATGTAAATAGAAATTAGAAAAATATTTTGGAAGCAGATGCTCCATTCCAGTTTCGAATTTGGAAAATAGAATATCCACGTAATTTGGAGTATTGCGATGATAAATAAGAGTAGTTTGAAGAAATACTTCTGCAACTTCCAGATGCAATTTTTAATTTTATTTTCATGCGAAAACTGTTGGAGAGGCATTGTTTCCATACCTATCAAGTGAAAAAGAAATAAAAATGGCAGAAATGCTTTCTTCACTAAACTTGGCGGTTTCTTCATAATTTAAAAGTCTTTCGTGTAAAACTTAAATAGCTTGTGATGTCGTATTGAGATTTGATGCGAATGATTGCGAAAGATATTTTATTTGCTTCTATCATGCGCTCTCTCTAACTCTCTGTCTTCTGAATTCATTATTACTGTTTCATCTGAAAGCAGAAAATTTCATTCGCGTATAGCGCTTATCGAGTATTTTATATTTTAATAGAATAATCTCGAAAATAGAAATTTTGTTTTGTTAGTTAAGTAATGTATACTCATATATATATATAAATTATGTTGCATATATTAGATTATATATTTGATGCAGTATTTTTGAAGTTCAAGTTCATTAATGCATATATTTTTTAAGACTGACGTGACTTATTCTAGTTAATACTGTAATGCATATTGTTATTTGCATTACAGTATTAACTACTTGAATAAGTCACGTCAGTTTTATGTGTTCAAAAAGTTACTCACATTCGTAACTAAATTTTAAACTATTTTTCAGTTTTGGTACTTTATTAACTCGAAAAAATTAAACAAAGTATTCCAGTTTCTATTTCAAATCTCATTTTTGCGTGTTTGAATATTTATATTTTATTTGGCTACATGTATTTTTTGTCCTTTAATGGGATTGTCGTCTGGTATCGGGACACATTAAATGTTATAAAAATTCATTAGTGATCTTTATCCGTACAGAATTTGAATATAGTCTATATACTCTTTACTATTATCAAAATATATGGGATATAGCAATTACTAAAAGAGGCCTTTTTTAAAATGTTCTTTTGGTCACAAATAGTTAACTTTTCTAAAGTTAATTTTAATTTCAATCAAAAGTTAATTCTAATCTAATATCTCATGAAACCAAAGACATTGCAAGTAATAACAGGTGTAACGTCACATGCATGAGTGAAATGTATTTTGAGCATTTGAATGAAGATACTCTCATCTAGGTTAATAAAAGCCCTTTTAATTTTGGATTCACAGCTCACGGATACATCACATCATAGGAAAACTTATAAGAAATATATAAAAGATTTTTACACTACTAGGGGAACTTCTAGAGGAAGGAAAAAATCTTTCTTTTTCAATGTCACCACAGGTGGAGTTAGCAGTCCCAATAAAGTTAAATTCAAAGGAACTGTTACAGTCTAACCCTCTGGCCCTGACGCCGGCTCGGCGAGGAGGCAGGAATATTTTTCTTGGCTTGCCTCTTTTACGAAGATTAGTTAGAGGCATGTTGATGGATCTTGAAGAGGACGTAATGCTGAGGTGTGATAGACCCCAATAGGAACATCAGGATTCTCAAAATTGGTCACCTCAAATGTAGTAGGAAATCGTTGGCTGAGAGTAACATAGGGACCAGCACTGCGTGGTGTTCTTTGTAGTGCAGAGCTACGCAAAAGATGCTTGTTAACCCAAACTCTATCATCTACGCTGAATTTGTATCCAGACATACGACTTTTATCGGCGTATTGTTTACGATAGTCTTGATTAGATTCTACACTCTCCTTTATTTGTTTCGTAAGGTAGGCAAATCCTTTTAGATATGGAGTAATCTCGGCTACAAAGTTGTCATTCTGGATGATACTTCTAATGTTATGATTGATGTCATCAGTCGTCCGAAGTTTTCGACCGAATTGAAGAAAAGCCGCAGTTTGTTTGGTGGTTTCACTTTTACGGGTATTCATTGCAAAGCGAATATCTGGAAGCTTCTCGGACCATTTTGTGTGATCGTCTCCAACTAAGATTGCAAGTTAAGGTTTTAGATATCGATTTTGACGTTCCACTGGATTGGGTTGTGGGTGGTAAACTGGTGAAAACACTTGATTTATGTCTAGAAGATAGCACACCTTCTGCGTAACTGGATTGACAAAGTGTGCTCCGTTATCGCTGATAAAGCGCCTGGGTAGCCCATATTGCAAGAAAACTTCTTCAAGAAGAATGACCGCACATTCTTTTGCTGTGGCGTTGGGTAATGCAAGGAGCTCAACCCCCTTTGTTGTGTAATCCTCATCAATTAGAATCCATAGAGATCTGAAAAGATTTAAACATATCCAAAAGCTTCATGTCAAGAATCTGAAAACTGTTTAAAGACACTAGCAATGTGCACAGACAACCAGGCCAAGGTGGAAAATGTGCCTCAATAGACTCTCTGAGCCATTAATAAAAACTAACTTTGCTAAAAGAAACAGGCAAATGACGTCAATTCATATTGCAAGGGATTTCACTACAGCAACAGGAACTATCTAGATTTACTGTGAGTGACAGGCTGCATAAAAGAAGGTTGTATACAAGAAAATCCATGATTTATATTTCTCTAACTCCGGCAGCGGAATGCGCCCAGTTGCAGTGGTGCAAAGATAATCGTGATTGGAGTGTCAAAGATTCATGATCGAGTTCTCTTTACCGACAAATCCCACTTTTGTTTGGAGAGTGATTGTAGAAGCGTTGCAATATGGAGGAAGAAAACTCACACAATCAGCCTGAAGATATGCGTGAAATGTTTTGATACAACTGTTATGGAATCATGGCAAGGGTGAGCAACATTTTGAATGGCCATACTGATCTTTACTGTGAATTCTGTAATAAACAGATTTAAAGTTCTTGATCCTCATGTCCGGGATACAATTGGTAACAATTTCCTTCTGTTGGATGATAATGCACATATTCATCGTTCAGCTCAAGTGACTGATTATCTTGAAAAAGAAAATATTCCCATGTTCTGCAGATTTAAATTCGATAGAACACGTGTGGGATGTGATAGAACGTCGATTTACATCATGGCGACCCACAATTAACATTCTCCAAGAGAGTCAAAGAACTTTCCACTTGAATTTTTTTTACCACAAGTACTTCTGGATAATCTAATTCACAGTTTGGAAAATCGCTGAAAATCTTGCATATCGATTAGGGCTAACCGCATACTTAATTGATTTTTCCTGCGTGTCACTAAGAAGTTGTAGCAGTAATATTTCCTCACCCCCTTATATCACATATTCTTACGTTTTTATTTGAATTTATTTAAATTAAAAATTAGGAATATGTGATGTAAGGATATATATAGTTATGTATCCCTTTATAGTTTTTATAAATGTTCTTTTAATTTTACCCACCAGTGCATATATTATAGCCAATCATTTCGATTATTAAAGTTATACGTTTTAATTTAGTAATTTAAATCAATTTTGGGTAATTTTTTTGTTATGAAAAGTTTATCTGAACATTTAAAAGTTCAATTAAGGTGCAAAGCGTGTGATTTGTAAAAAAAAAATCACATTTAGAATTTATGTTTGTAATTCATAATTTTATAATATAAATAATATATATATATTGTATAATTCATCGTATTTATATGCATATTTTAATATTATATCAGGATTAGGAATGCATGTAATAATTGAATATCAAAATTATAGAGATGTGCATGAAATAGCACATAATCACCTTTAAAAGACTTTATGAGTAATGGAAGTTTGAATCAAAAATTTAACGTGAACCTTTATTCAACAATTTTTTAGTTAATTTAAGGTAATCGACTATGTGATAGGGGGATTATCTGCTCTTAAATTCTTATCAAAATATAAATTTTGTAAAAAAATTATTTTAGCCTCAAAAACATTTATTAATATTTTTTTTATTTATTTTGCAGAATTTTTTTTTCAAAGTAAATCTGTTTTTGAAAAACAAAATATTATCTTATTATCCCAACAAAAGATAGAAGAATGTAGATAATGATAACGCTAACATCAAATTTTAATATTTTCATTACTAATGAAAGTCACATTTTCTATTTTATTGTTACGCCAAAAAATGGAATGAGAGGAGGTCTTACTAGAATAAAGCTAATTATAAGAAAGTTCAAGGGTGCCACAAAAAGAACACATGTTAGGAATGGTAAATGGAAATATAGTAACTCATATTGTAATACTACCCCTTCACAGTTTTTCCTTTTTCGAAGAAGTCTATGAATATGATGCCCTTTGCCTCTAAAAAAAATCACCGTCATGACTGTTTCTCCGGTTGATAAGACTGTCTCCACCTTCTTCGGAGTTTGATCGTTGGATTCAACCCATTGTTTGGATTTTTGCTTGGTTTGCGGTAACGATCCTAAACTCATCGCTGGTGACGAGCATAAGAGGTAGCAATCAAATTTTGACTTTGTAACAAATGACTGCCTAATCAAAACTAACTTATGAATCAGTGCCCATTTGTAATGGAGCCGTTTAAAAATGTCAACACACAATGGTAATACCAACTCGCTTTTATTATCTTTCGTAAAAAATATGTACTTCTTGGTCCACCCTCAAACAACTAATACTGACCAGTACGGAAAAACAATAATGTACTAACCGTTAACAAGAGACAAAATATTTTAAAGAATGGCAAAAAGTTGCAAGTATGTCAAGCTCAGAGGTACCCATTTAAATATACTGGGAAAGCAATACATGCTGCATGATCGATTCCAGAAGTAAAAGTTATTTTCTGAGTACTCGTCTTCAAAAAGATTACAATTATTTTATAATGTATTCTTTCACGAGGAAAATCTGATATAAGTAATTAAAATGCAGAAAGAGAGAAAGAAAGAAAGAACAATATTTATAGACTCATTTGCATCCATTAGATTTTATTTGCTATTTTCCTTATTAAACATTGACATTGAAATCAATCTATTATCAGTGAATCAGATATCGTTCAGGGTACAACGAACTCATTGCGGTATAATTCTACGCACCAAAATACTAATGGACGAAATGTACAAATGTGAGCAATGGAAGATTTTTTGTTTAATTAATAAATGGTAGCAAGAATGAAAATGTAAGAAATGTAAAAACATTAAATTTACTCAAAAAATATAGAAATGTTTGCTATTTCTTAACATTGTACTTATCTTCAAAGCTGCTTTACTTGCCACACATGGAGTTGAAAGCTATTGGCAAATCCGAGGAGATATTTCTCTAATGAGAGATTATCACAGTTTTCAATGAAGAGAGCGATGATATGTTCTAAGTAAAAAACGAAATCTCTTTTTTTATTTAGCATATAGATTATAGTGCTAACTGAAAACTTTGAAGATTTAATAAGTAGCATATATACCGAGAATATGAAGAAAAAAAAATAGTAAATTTAATCAATTTGATCGAAGACGCTTGAATAGGAAAGTCATGTCGGAATAATAAGAGAAAAGCACCCAAATATCCATATGAAATATGGAACCAACACGAAAGTACAACAAACAGGTTATCAAAAATAAAACAAAGAACTGATGGGTAGCATAATTAGCTTAGATAGTAGCCTTGTTGAAGTTATTGAAGTTTATACATGATTAAGACAGGGAAATGGACAAAGAGAAACAGTTTTAGAACATCGACATCTTGGTCAACCCCAACGAAAAAGAGAAAGATGGTCAATGAGATAAAAAATCAAATGAAATGAATAGTTGAAAACTGCGAAAATTGCTTATTGGAGGTATTGCTTCCCGGAATCGTTCATAATTTTCAACTGCAGATGGCAACTAAGTTGACTTTGAGTTGGAAGGTGTGAAGAGCTGCAGCTATAAAGTAAGCATAAGGATAAAGGAATTTTGGTGCTAAATATGCGTAGAAATTATTTAAAAGAACATAAAAGTTTTATAACCTTTCAATAGTGTATATTACAGAGCATGATTATTCTTATTATATATTTCTGAAGAGCAAAATTACCTGGATGGGACGAAGTTTGCTAGAGCCCTTAACCCGGTTGGGCTTAAATCTCCGGTCAATTATATTGTGGGAAACAACTTGACTTTGGTTGCCACGCTTGCCCAGAAGTTCCTTAAAAAAGTGGTATTTAAACATTTGTATTTAGGTTTGAAAATGATTGGAGATTATGTTGAAAGAATTAAAGAAAAGGTTTAAGGTTTTAAGTTAAAATAAAAAAAATATTAAAAGTTAAAAGTTAAGTGTTGCAAGGGATTTTAACGTAAATTAAGTCGGGTCTGCCTGCCTAGGAGCAGCATAGTGAGGAGGTGAAGTCTTGTCGGGGAGTCGAGCAGTTGCCTCGCCGAAAGTGTGATTGGCTGTCAAGTGAGTCGAGTGGTTTCCAAGAGAATGTTTCTTGTTCTTCTTGTTGGGTCAGAATTAGCTGAGTAAATCTTTAAAAATTGATGAAATGATAACAAATTTAATGTTGCTATTCTGCTTCTTTTATGATTGTAAAAAGAGGATTTAATGTATTCAGCCTCATCTACTCAGAGGTAAGTGATAATCAAAGACGTCACACAACTCCAAAAGTAGCAAGTTATGTCGCTCCGAAGACATGAACAATGTTAAATGTTAAAAAAGAAACTGCATTTTTAAAAATATTTTGTGTAAATTAAATGCTTTTACATGTCTTACGTTATTATTCTGTTTGCTATGTATAAACTAAACAAAAAATAAGTTCTTAAATAAATTAGCATTACTATATAATAAGTGCAGTGAATAGAAAATTATCAGATAAGGAAATTTGAAATAAGGGGAGATAGATAAAGTAGAGAGATGTGTGAGGATATCTTCTAAGAGTATATAGTTGATTCAGATCCAATCACTACGTGACTTAATCTTGTTATCTTAAATGTTACTCTAATCACAAATTCTAAATTTAAATTTAAGCCAGAAAAATTAATTAAAATAGTCAATTATCCTTCAAAATATTTGTATCGGTCATTAATCTTCTCATAAGGGGAAAACTCTTAACCTGTATGGAGTCTTTCGCTAATACTAAATACTCTTATAAAATCTCAAAGAATACGTTTACCGGAATACGCTGCGAGTACTTCCTCCAAATATTGAATCAAACAGACAGCGTTGGGTCCTAATCTCAAAAAGTCACGTAGACTCTTGCGCTATTCATCCTTTTTGTTACTGTAACCTTCTTTGTCTCAATTAGACTCTCTGTTACTTTTACATTATTTTAATATAACTATTCACCTGACTTCTAAATTCTTATCATCACATTTCATTTGATGGGAAAGAAGGAAACTTAATATAAAGTCAAAAAGAAACCCCCATATATTAGTTAAGGGAAGTTTCGAGAATAGCTCATGTTAGAGCCACAAGTCTTTTGGATTTGGATCCAGTTTTTGCAACTGTACTATTTGCTCTTATTAAGATAAGTAGAGTTCCTAATTATATTTCTTTGATTAAAGTCGTGGTTCGGTCAACGCTCCACATCAGTAACACAATTTAATGGTGTTTATTCTAAAGCTGGAATAAAGTAGTTAAAGATTTTCTTAACTGCACCTTTTTTGAGTGATTACATATCTGAATATCAATAATGACGTCAGTATGTTAAACGCTGAATTTGAGCAGAATTGTCCGTAAGCCATTATCAGTTATTCAAAGGAAAAACTTGAAAAATAAAATAATTTTATCAAATCATATCCTATCGAAAGCTCATAGTTAAGCAATGCAAATTATCTACAAGAGGAAAAAATGTTTGAAAACGAATCAAAAAACTACTCTAATCAGATTATTATCTATCACATTCATAAAAAATATCTTTAGTGGTTGATGAGAAATATTTTAATAGACACACACTCAGACAACATCCAGAAAATGATTTTCGTTCTCTTCACTTTTTTTCTTTTCGGGCTCATCGTTGTTGTCTTCAGGTATTCCCTCTGGAGGCATAAGTACAGCGATATCTTGCCTGGAAACAAACCAAAATTTTTCGATGTCTTAGGAGATGTTAAAGAAATGTTGAAATATAAGGGATCTATAAGCGACAACTGCGCTATGCACAGGTGTAAGTATTCACAATCCTTAGTTGATGAAAAAAACTCATTTTCATTTCAATATGCGTCATTAATAATGCACTACCTGTTCTAAAATACTCTTTATATTAACTGGAGTACCTATGTGTATGTTCTAAGAACTAAATAGTCTAAAATTCGGGGGGAAAGCTTTGCTTAGATCAAAACTGCAGATAAATTTTTTTTAACAATAAATTCATTTTAAGAAGTAATGTACATAATTCTGCAATAAATATTAGTGAAACATTATTTATTTAATAAATTTTCAGTTTATTTTTTCGATATTAATAATACTCGTATTTATTTTTAACTTTAGCATATATTTTTAAGTTAAATAGCTTTTAATTATTTAATAAATTGATATTTTCCTTTGTTTATTTTGTCTTATTTTCATTTCAATATTCTTACATATATTTAAACTTTTTTTATTTGAAATATTTTTATTTTTAATAGTGCTTATTTCTTTGCAGCTTCAAATTAAAAGATTTAGATTTTTTTTATAATTATATATATTTTTTATTTTTACATTAAATTTTTATTCATATATATTCAATTTTAATTATTTTCGATTTAAAAACAATTAATCCACGTTATTTTTACTACACGAGGTTATAGTCTTAATGATATTTAAATCTTAATCTTTATTTAATTTTAAAGTTCTCGTATTGATGATGATTTACTCTTTAAATTACATATAATTACCTCTAAATTTTCCTTCTAATCTTTTTAGCAAAATACCCCCTCTACCCCAATATATATATATATATATATATATATACACTCATACACACGTGTGTGTAAGAAATTTAATATTAATAATGTTATCGCACACAAAAGTTTAATTACTTAATTTATTTCGTCTCGAAAGAAAATTATATATTTTTTCATAAGGTACATAAACAGTTTAAAGCTATACTATAAGGTAGGCCTATAAGTAATTATTTAGCCAATATTTATTTGTATTTTTATAAAGATAATTTTTTTACTGTAATAATTTTAAGATGTTTAGATGTATTGATTGTTATTTTCTGACAAATTAATAATAATAGAGAAGTTAAACCTTTAATATCTTTTTATCGAATATATTCAGATTTATTAAAACTGAGGTTAATGTAAAGAAGCCGAATAATTAGATACTTTTAAAAAATAGAAAATAATAAAATTTCTAATAACACAAATAATAAAAGATATCTCTTTGTTCTAGTGATCCAAAAAGTATCCTTATTTGGGAGATCATTAAATCTGAATATTCTTAGGAAATAAAATTTATAATAAGATTATACGTAATATTAGCTTGTGACTTACGCACGGCATATTTACATTAATTTGGATGATTTAATTTTTTTTGATAGCAGAATTTCCTTTGAATTTTATTAAGAGTAATTTAAAACATTATAATTATGAAGAAATTTTTTTTATAGGATTACACCGGATTATGATTAAATACTTCATTGTTTTTTTTTTCTTTTCATCAGATGCTATTCAGGTAATGAGAGAAGCAACAAAGAGATTCGGGAAGAAAAATTTGTTCTGCTTGTGGGTATTTTATGTACCATTTGTATTTCTTGTAAAGGCGGAAGCCGTAAAGGTATGCATAGATTAAAATCTCTCTTGTAGCGCATTTATATATTGACAGCTGTTTGAATACTGCAATTATAAATGTAGTAAATTATTTTCTTTATATTTAACTTTATTGGGATTTTAATTTGTTGGTTTATTATGCAATTTTTGTAAGTATAATGTATTTCTATTTTTTTTTCCTTTAACAAGATATGTTTTCAACTTGTAATTTCAATTCCTTATTCTAGTGTTAATAAATATTGCGCAATGTACAACTTTTGTTTTCAATCAAATCAGTAAAAAATAAGGTATAGCTATTTTTGTACATTCTTCTCAAATCGCTGCACTTTCATTGGTACTGAAAGAGTTTATTAAAAATTTCTGCATTTTGCATTTGGGGTGATAAATCAAAATTGCATCACATAAATGCTTAAACAAGCTATAAATCATACAGAAGTCCACTACATATATATTTTCTTCAAGTAAAAAGAATCAAACTATTTTTTTAAATAATTTAGCGTTCTTGTAAAATGTAAGTATATCACAAGTGCCTTTTCTTGTGATATACACGCCAAAAAGATACTTTAAAATTACACTAAGATAATTCAAACAAATGTTAACAGATAAGATAAAAACAAATTTAAAGTGTTTCCATGATCATACATGACTTTGCATCGATTAGGATTTATTTATTGTTTCTTATATGTCTGAATTCTATTTCTTTTTTCTTAGAATGCTGATAATTGTTCAACTTAAGATGTATGATAACTTTTTTTTTTTTTTTTTATAAAAAAGGCTTAAAAAAAGAAAACGATGCCTTTTAAACTGTATACCTTTAAATGCCTTTTGAATATAAATACTTTTAAAATGTATCCTTGTGAGAAGCCTAATTCCCTCCCCCCATTTTTTAAAAATACTTTCGGCAGTTCTTAATCTAACACAAATGATCAAATTTTTGATACAATCTTCAGTTCTTCTGAAATGGCAGCTTCTTTACTAAAAAATAACTATTTTTTTAAAGAAATTGTGTCATATTCCAATAAAGTGATCTCTTCGCCAGCAAGCATTTTATAATTGAATGTTTCATAAATTAAGGGAGAATCGAAGTCACTTTACTATTTAAAATACAGAGTGATTATAAATGATACATCCGATTTCAAAATCCCGTATTTTCAAAAATAAACGACACAAAATGATAAACAATACATGAGTACAAAGGAAAGCTGTGGAAGTCATATATTGTGAAATAATTCGAAATAAAAACCAACGTTTTTATATGGTGGCAAAGTTTATTAAAAAAATTATTAAAATATTAGTTAAAACTGGTCGCAAATATCTAAATATTGCATTGTTAGGCAAATAAGAACGGTTTCCAAAATTTCAGAGCTCTAGCTTGATGGGAAGTTGGTTAAATTAACAATAGACAATTTGATGACACACTGATACACATACATACAGACACACACCAAGTGAAATACATAACAACGTTAAAACTAACTAAAATTAATTAATCCGGTAAATTAAATGGTTGGAATACAGTTTAGTCAAACCACTCTTGGAGACAGGAATTATTTGGCGGTATTTTGCCAAATGTTGCTAAATTGGTCCGCGAAGCAAACTTAACATTCAGCCAAAAAAAAAAAAAAAAAAAACC
>BMAW01028154.1:333261-353565 GCA_019974015.1 Nephila pilipes | reverse complement strand
CCAAAATTTCAGAGCTCTAGCTTGATGGGAAGTTGGTTAAATTAACGATCGAAAATTTGATGACACACACACACTCTCACACACACACACCAAGTGAAATTCAGAAAAACGTTGTAAAAATAGATGGCCCTTATGTGTTTTTCTTGAAACTATTCCATGAAAGCCTTTCAGAGGCTTTCATGGAACCACCTTGCAGTTGGATTGGTCACAGTGGACCACATGATTTAATGTTACACAGCTGGTCACCTAAGTCATCTTATACGTGATTCCTATGTCTAATAACCTGTTACCCCATGCGATTTCTTCTTTTGGGAGTTCATAACAGAAAAAGTGTATACGCTTCCATTTCCCACAAATAAATTTGAATTTAAACAAGAGATTTCTGTTATTGCATAATCAGTTACAACGTATTTAATATTAATTTACGTATTTAATTGGCATTATATATATAACTAAAGAAAGTTATATCAAACAATTGTAAAAAAAGTTTCCACAGTTTTCTTTTGCGTTCATGTATTACTTATCATTCAGTCTCGTTTATTTTTTGAGAATATGGAATTTTGAAATTGGATGAATCACTATGAATTTTTTTAAACTTTGCTAACAAAAACTGAATATCAAGACTTGGAACTTAGATTTTGGGAACATATTCAACAGAGCAACGTATGATACCTATTCACTGTTATTAAGCAAATAAAGGTGCCTAGTTCTGACATAGAGGATAAATGCGAGTCATTTTCATTTAAAAAGGCCCTCTTTTAAGCCTGCGATCTTGTGGTTTTGGTAAAGTGCCTAGAGACACAAGGAACTTTCAAATATGCTCCATGAACAAAAACCAAGCTCGGCTCGCATCAATGGCAGTCATGTTTAGGAAAGTATTCCTAAAGGCAGTTGAACATTGACTCGAATTCGTTCTGAAAACTTGGAATCAGTCTCATGACTTCGAAATAGTTTTTCTATCAACTGAGAGCTTTTCCGTACAAAATCAATTCGTACAGGTGCTAAAACAGTGATCTAAAATTATCGTACCGAAAAGCATTGGAAATTATATTCATTTAAAACAGTAGAGTGACTTTTGTTCCTCCCTTGTAACATAACTGACTAATCTGCTATCATTTAGGAAATATATAATTTCTTTTTTTTAAATTCAATATCTAAAGTGTCTAAGATTTGAACTTGAAACAATGACTGATTAAAATTCAAAAAAAAAAAAATAATAATAATAAAGGGAAAAGTTTTGTTGGTGAAGTGTTTTCACTTCTCTCGGAGTAAAACTGTACGTTATAGAAAACACATTAAATGTTAATCATTTTTAGGAACTATTAAAAGGAAATAAAATGAATGACAAAAGTTGGATTTATAAGTGTCTGAAACCACTATTAGGATCCGGTCTCATAATTAGGTAAGCGTTATCTCATCATTCATCTGAGAATTACATTTTATTGAATTTTATTTCGTGTGTATAAATGTAAATCGCTTATAAGTATATAGATTAGTTACCTTATGAGATTCTATCTTATTTTAATAGATTTATATGAACACGATTTTGTATAAAATATATTATTCTGTACTATCTATTTAATTTCTTTCAGAAAACCCGCGTTTATTTCCTGAACTTGTTTAATAAATTATGCTAAGAACGTATGCATTTTATAATTTTATGTATAAGGAGGTATTTGGTCGTAGTCAAGAGGAAAGGTTAAAGTTGTGAGTCAGTGATGTTATTTATATTTCTCCTCTTATAGCGAAAATTTCATCAACCATCTTTGTAATTGATGCAGATTCTTCTAAACTCCTCAAGATCTAATTCAAATCATGAAGAACTTTAAATAACTCCTTAACTTCACGAGGCTGTTAGTAGTAACTTTTCTTATCTACTTATCTAAAGTCGAGGCTTACTTTTATCATACCTCTTTAGATAAGAAGTTATAAAATTAACAAATTTTACTGAGATAAGTAACAATTATGTCTAATAAAAAGGAGTTAGGTATGACAAATCGAAGTTACTTGACGAAATGTAGCGATTGCATCGAATTCAATATAACAAGTCAAAAATGTTTTTTTGTATTTAAGTAGTTTTGCGTATGATAAATTTAAAAACAGAGGAGGGGAAGTGAAAATGTTGTCATTGAGAAACCATTAAACACACTGGTGTTCAAAAGTAAAGTATTATTGGTAATTATGTGAATAATGAAAGAAACCTAAGTCGGAATGGCAGGAAACGGGATAAGCGAGGGTAAATAGGTAAATAAATTCATCTAAAAAATAATCGCTAAAATAATGTGAAAGGACTATAATAATCTTTTTCTTTACTTTTATTTTTATTTTTTCTTTACTCAAAAATAAAGAAAACTAAGCATAAGAAATAAAAGACAAATGAAATATAAAAAAAAGTTGTTCTGCAGTGCAATAAGGTGTCTGGTCACCTCTGATAACCGAGCAATATCTCATATTTGCTATAACATTATGGATAGTTTGTAGACTCAAAGAGTTCCGCACATCACAAAGAGCTCTATACAGTTTTGGAAAGGAGCCTGGTAGGTGCGGGAGTGTTGCAAGTTGTCTTCCAAGCATACCACATTTGGAACAACTTGCATATGCTCCGTAGAATTCAGATCAGGTGAGTGAGAAAGCTACAGCATGTGTTGATTCTGAGAAGTCGTTAATTTAGCTCGCATGATTACAAGGCGCATTATCATCCATAAATGTGAAGTTATAATTGATTACACCTCGATACAGGAAAACATAAATGACTCTCCTAGACTGAAAACGATGTTTATCTTTGTAGCTCGGGTAAATCCCGGAGTAAAAACGAGTGCCACCTTTTCGCCATATCGTTGGCCGATGAGAATCAGCGTTCAGTCTAAAGCGATATTCGTTACTGATAGAGCCATTGTTTCAAACTCCAGTTCAAACGAGCTCTTTTATGCGTAGATATGAGGGAAATGCAAACTGCTGATTGCTTAGCATATAGACAAACATGATCGAATCTCCTGTAAACAGTTTCCTTGGAAACTCGTAATCTTTGGTGGCTGTGAAAGCTGTACACAATTCTCAGGCACAACTGTCTCTTTAACTTCACTTAATTATTGCCAGATATCGGTCTTGACGAACGGTTGTGAGTCAGTGACCGATTAAAATTTCTCGCCCTTTGAAACTTCTACCATAGTCTTGAGATCATACACGTTCATTATTCGGGACATTTCGGTTTGTTATCATCCAAATTCGGGCATGCGGTGACTGCTGATCACCACCAGCCTACTGCTGCTCTACCACTGTGAGGATAAGCCGGCTATTCTGGCAAGGAAAGCCTATGCAAACGAAGTGAATTGTAGTCCTTCTGCTACCTCAATTTAAAGTAGCACTAAAAGCAAAGCAATAGAGAAGGGAATAAGAGAGCAACCGCATTTTAGGTTCACCGTGCTCTCTTCTGTCTGTCTATCCTTCATAATTGTTCTTGTAAATGATTTTACAAATAAAGTATCATTATTGTTGGTATGAGTGTCTGATCCTTTCTTGTGAGATATTTCATAACCTTTCGATCTGGAGTCAGATTAATGGGAAACTAACCATGTAGTTTGCAAACTTTTAAAATTGCCACAGATATTCCAGCGATTCTTTTTTCGAAACCATATCCAGTTGTCGCCTTTGTGCCATCATTCGTTTTGCTTAATCATTAAAAATATTCCTCTTTGCACATGCATTGCTCGAAACCTCTATCTGTACTGCTCATGCCGAGTGAGCCGGTTTGTCCGCTTTCCGATGTGCGAAGGTATTTTGAGTTGAAGACGTCGACTGAAATATTTTGCTTGAAGACAAAATTTCAATTTCATCAAATGATTCTCCACAAGTTGTTTCTAACCATTCCCCAATATTTACTTGCAATTTTTTCGCATGTTACGAATTACGCTAACGTTTCGTATGTTACGAATTTCGCATGTAACAAATTACGCTACATACAAATCTGATTTTAGCTAAAACAGAAATAAAAGTGAAACGAATGGCCATAATATAAGTTCTTGAAGCAAAGAAGAGATAGGTTTGAACAATGCACAATAAAATATAAACAAAAATGACTCTTTCTCTCTTACCGCTGCATTTTCTTTTTTTAGTGCCGGTGAAAAGTGGAAATCACGACGCAAATTACTATCGCCTTGTTTCCATATTGACATTTTGAGAGGTTATATGTCTATTTTTAACGAACAATCTCAACAACTTGTGAAATTATTTGAAGAAGAAACGAAGAAGGATTTTACATACATATCTTATCCTGTAACACTCGCTACCTTGGAGGTGATAAGCGGTAAGTCATGACAAAATAAGTGAAATTCGAATTTCCTTTTTACATAAAAGATGTATATATTTTACTTTCCCGATGAGAAGAAAAGCATGTTCATCTATTCATCTCTCTGGAGCTTTAAGAATTATTTAGCAACTTAGAAAATGGTAAGAAGAAAGCGAGAAGTTTGAAAATAATGTAGTTTAATAAGTTTCTTATATGCGATTAAAGTTAATTCAAAATATTTAATTAAGGGTTTAGTCAATTAACAGAAACTTTCGGATCGTTTCTAAAACAATCATGTTATCTTAGCTGCCAATAAAAAGGAATGATCGTTTCTATAGAAGTAAAGTAGATACTTATTACATACAAGTTTACGGACATTTTAATACAAATTTCCTTAATAAGTATTTTTAACTAGGAAGGATCTCTATTCCTTCTACTAACTTTGCATTTTACCTTTTTTTACAAATATTTGATACCTTTTCCAAAGAAATACAATTAAATAACTGAACAGAAGAAAATGAAATAGCGATTGGATCCTATTTCATGGGGACTTCTTGGCGACTTTTGTCAATAAAGTGCCAAGATGGAAACCTTTCATTTGGTTACGTATATTATGGCTGTTCTGTTCTACTGCAAGCCACGCCACTGAGCTGAGGAAACCAGACGATTTCTGAAGTGAAAAAGAGATCGAAGCGAAAAACAAAAACATTACGAACTAAACTTTCGAACTCATCGGTCGCGTTTATTGTCTTAGAGCGATATAATTGTATTCTAATTTATGAATCAAATTTAATATCTATAAATAATTTTATTTTAACATATCATTCTGCAAAATAATAACAATCTGAATATATTTCTTTCAAGTAGTTACTGTGTAGAATCACTGAAATAATTCAAATTGCCATTTAGGATTTTGAAGCGAAACGGCAGATTAATTCATCTCGCCTTTTGGATTCGAAAGCGAGGTAAGCGTTTTACCTTGTTTATTTTCATATATAGAATAGATTATATATATATATATTTTACAATGGCAACCCTAAGATTCCCTAAATTTTAAAAAAAGTATTTCAAATTTCCGTTCCTCTTTTTCATGCTAGATTGCATGCGATTGTGACTTGTCATTGAGTACTGTAAATTTTGAAAATTGATCGTCCGTTAAAACCGTTCAAAACTGATCGTTTTGTAAAATTTAGTTTTGGCAATAGGAAGAAGAAATTCAGCAAAAGAAAGCATTAAAAATTCGAATGAATTCCGTTTGAAAGCTGTATCGTGTGATTTGTTAAGTAAACGTGGTGGGCAACCATTTTCCCGCTGATATATGCAGTCGTTCCTTCAGAAAAAGGTCAGTGATTTTTTTCACATTCTTTTTTTAAAGATGTTTTTTCCCCTGTCATTTTTACATATATTTTTCCTTAATAAATATTTTTAACTAGGAAGGATCTCTATTCCTTCTACTAACTTTGCATTTTACCTTTTTTACAAATATTTGATACCTTTCCCAAAGAAATACAATTAAATAATTGAACAGAGGAAAATGAAATAGTGGTTGGATCCTATTTCATGGGGACATCTTGGCGACTTTTGTTAATAAAGCGCTAAGATGGTAACCTTTCATTTGGTTACGAATATTATGGCTGTTCTGTTCCACCAAGCTGAGGAAACCAGACGATTTCTGAAGTGAAAAAGAGATCAAAGCGAAAAACAAAAACATTACGACTGAACTTTCGAACTCATCGGTCGCGTATATTGTCTAAGAGCGATATAATTGTATTCTAATTTATGAATCAAATTTAATATCTGTAAATAATTTTATTTTAACATATCATTCTGCAAAATAATAACAATCTGGATATCTTTCTTTCAAGTATTACTGTGTAGAATTACTGAAATAATTAAAATTGCTATTTAGGATTTTGAGGCGAAACGGCAGATTAATTCATCCCGCCTTTTGGATTCGAAAGCGAGGTAAGCGTTTTGTTTCCTTGTTTATTTTCGTATATAGAATAGATTATATATATATATATATATATATATATATATATATATATATATATATATATATATTACAATGGCAACCCTAAGTATGAAAAATGGTTATCATCAATATGGTTAAAATCAGTATGAAAAAAGTATTAGAAATTCGAATGATATCAAATTCAAGGCTGTCGGTTGAATATCACAAGATTTGCTTGGTAAATGTTGTCAGTAACCGTTTTCATGCCTTTGGATGCATGAAATGATGATTCTTCAGAATCAAGTCAGTGAATTTTTTCCGTTCTTTTTTTATGCACTGTATTTTCACATATTTTCATCGCAACTACAAAGCTTACAAAATTATTGTTGTACCTTGTTTCCAGTTGATAGGACTACGAGTAGGAAAAATCCCTCGTTTTGCGCCACTTTGAAACTCGCTCCAAGCAGTTCTCATAAACCAGGATTTTACCTACAAATTTTTACAATGTATAATAAGGACCTTTTGCATGTTTTTTGAAAAGAGAAAAGGAATTTCTAAGCAACATATTCATAATCATTTGTGTTTTATAGACATACCCATAAAAATCTTAGCATTTGCACAAATAATACTTTTACTAATGGATTTAGTTTATCATATTTTCATAAATATTTTTTGCAGAGATAGAATTCTCTTTAAATATGAATTTATTTCTTAAGGAAACAGAAATTAACAACATTTGATTTGGATTATTTAGCTTCAAATTTTATAAATAGTTCGCTAATAAATGACGATTAATAAAGGTTAAACGCTTTTATTTAATTTTCAGAAGCGATACTTGGCGTCAAAATAGGAGCACTAGATAATGAACAAGCACAATATGTCAATGCTCTTCACAGGTATGCTTCAAAATTTTTCAAATTCTTATATAATTTATTTCAATGCAATGAATTCAGTTCATAATGGTCACGTAATAGTTACAGTTACGTGTTTTCCGTTTCATTCATACTGTAAAAGTCTCGTACTTGTTGTTAAACATGCGCATTTTATTCATAGATTCAAATTTAATAATTAGCATTTCAAGACCGGAAAACTCACAAACAAATCATTAAAATAGGAGCAAAAATATTTTTAAAAATCGGAGAAAAAAAGGTAATTTTGCAGAAGCCTTCATTATTGTTTGTTCTTCCAGGTGCACTTTATTACATTCAAATAGAAAAGATTTGAGAACGGTAGTCGAAATTCCATAGGATTAACACTGCGTTCACGAAATCAAAATGGCCGATGGACGAAAGCCTTAAAATAATCAAATACGAATAAATACACCATTATTTTACTTAAAAGGGTAAGCATGTGTCAATTTAGCTGCGCAATATAGGAGTTGAATATGGGACATATTTCATACTGAAAAAAGTTTTTGACTTTTAACAAAAAGGATAAATTATGCTGTTTTCTATAAAATAATGAAGACAGGATGTTATTAAGTGCACGAGTACGTTTCAATTTGAAAAAAAAAATGCTAACGTTATGTCCTATTAATATTAGACAAAGACAGTCTAATAAACTATAAAGAGAGGAAGAAATTATAGTGCTTTTTCTAAATGTCAAAAAAAAAATGATTGATTTAATTTTTTTTTCTTTCTAAGGATTACTGAATCATTCATGACTAGGATGTACAAATTCTGGGAGTGGCCTGATTTCATTTTCAGATTTACGAAAACTGGTCGGCAGCTGAAGCGTGACGTCAAAATGTTCCATGACTACACAAGATCTGTAAGCATTCAATTTCATTAATTTAAGACAATATGGAAAATAATTTTTGATCATCTGATGTATCGTTGTTTAAATTTATTTCTAAACAAAGGCCCTTTGTGTAATGAGCATCTAATTTGATTTTAAAGTACATGCTTTTAAAATGAATAGAAGTGATGTGTCATTAACAGTCTTCATTATTCGAGGTTTGGATATTAAAAACGAGACTAACACTGCCACAGAGGAAGTACGCATGCGCCAAACACCAGCCACTGGCAACTGTTTAGCGTGAAGCCTTCCCTTTCAAATACAGTTCTTCTTGTTTCTGCAAACAAATTCGTATACCCGTAGCCTTCGTCGCATCAGAGCTATTTATTTTGTTTTGCCGGAAAAATAATAAGTGAGCGAAAAATTGTTGTGAAATTTCACAACAAAATTGGGAAAACCACTAATGAAACTTATAGTTTATTGAAGAAGTGTATCCAATTAATGTTTATCACGTGCATGTGTTTTTGAGTGGTTTAAGCAATTTTGAGATGGCCGAGAAGATGTTGAAGATGATTTACTCTCCCACATCAAAAACGGATTACAATATCGAAAAAATCAGTAATTTTGCTCGATCTGAACATCGGTTAAGTATTCGTGAGATTGTAGGAATTAATAAGGAATCAGTATGGTAAATTTTTCCGCCAAGGCATTACGCCGGCTCATTCCACTGTCAAGAGGTTTCTAGCGAAGTACAGCATCCCAGCGTTAGATCTTATTCGCCTTGTCTTGAGCCATATGACTTCCACATGCTTCCCAAGGTGAAATCTGAATTAAAAGGAATAAGATTTGAATCTGCTGAAACTGTGAAAGTGAAATCGGTACGCGTCCTGAAGGAGCTGACAGATAAAGATTTCTAGCACTGTTTCGAACAATGGATGATTCGTATGGAGCATTGTGGGATAGAGGAGGGGTGTATATTGAAGGTGATTAGAAATTAATATGTATGACATCAAAATAAAGTGTTTTACTGTGTCAGTCTTGTTATTTAATAGCCACAACTCGTATTATGGTGGGTAAAGAAAAGGGGAAGGGGCTGCAATAATATTGGATTGCGCAAGTGATGCTGTTTTTTGAAAGGTTGTTGAGCATTATATAATTACCTACTTCTTCAAAACTACAACAACATTTCTCCGATCTTCGTTAATAAGGGCACCCAAAGATGTCGGCTTACAATGAGAGTATTTCACCTAAGATCTTAAAAAAATGACGGGAAAGACACTTCAAATGAGCACATTGCTTGTACTTAAGTTAGTATAAATAGATTAAAGTGTTGAATTTATTGATAACCATGCATATTATGCTTTTATTAAAAATTATTACTAATTAAAATTATTACTTAAGAACACAATTTCAAAGATGATGTAGTATGCTTATAGTTTAGAAATTTTCAGTTTTTGATTTTTTACAATACATTATGATAAATTCTCATCTAGTTTCTTTACAACTGTAACACTGCTTTTTGCATAAGGTACATGCATTCAATTTAAAGTAAAAAATATTATTAACCGCTTTCGTTTTTTGTTTTCATTGTATTTTCCTCAGCAAACTAGATCAGTATTGTAACGTTAATGTGACTGAGGCATCTTTGACATGGAAAAAGGGGCTTAAATTCTCTGACTAGTTTAAATAATTCTCACTTTTTTAAAATTAAAAGCAGTGGAGTCCTATTTTAGCATTGAAGTATCTATATATGTCTATCTGTTTATACAATTAAAGCCATATTTATATATTTAAATAATTGTATATGAGCAATTATTAATCAATATGTATATTAACATTTGTAAATCATGAACTTACATTTATATGAATTTAGCATGAAATCTACTGCATTTATAACTTTAAGAAATTTGCTTTAAAAATATAACATTTTATGTACTTTGAGTATAATAATAATTTCAAAAATTAAATTAAATAAAATTTAAAAATACTTAAATTTTATGACACAAATTTCCCGTAACTCTTACATAAATATTATGTGATACTTATTATTTGTGAGTGTTTCTTAGAAGAATATCAAGTTCCCATTATAGAAACTAACTTAGTTTCCTAATTTGTAAAATATCTGAACTGTGGATTAAATAGATTTTGAGGGTGGTGTTCTAAAATCTTGAAAAATTCAGATTTTTAGAAAAGCATAAATACAGATATTTTTCTCTATGGCACATGGAGCATGTATTTATATTCTTAAAATTAAATTTTTGAACGTTTTTTAAATTTTTTTTATCAAACTCTCATAAATATTGCATCTATCTACGCATCAACGAAGCACTCTGTATATTCTAACACCAAAATAAAAATAAATGTAACATGAGAAAGATTTTAGTGTCTTACCTTAATGTCTTTAAAACCATTCATTCATAAAATGATTAAAATACCGTTAATAATAAAACCACCTTTATTTATACTTTGATACCTGCTTCTAATTTATTTTTAACACATAAATAGATATAATAAAATATAAAGAATGCGTTTACTGACTTTTAAAAAAGGTTATATGCCTCAAAAATGAGAAAATTACTTTGTTTTCTCATGATAAAGAATCAAAAACTTTCCTCCTCAACTTTAAATCTCTACATTCTGATATTATATTTTCTATCTTGATCAATCAAAATAATCATATCAAATAATCTTGTCTAACTTTGATTTTTAAGATTTCTTTACAATATTTCGCCTGAAAATTTCTAGGTAATCCAAAAGAAAAAAACAGAATACTTAAGCGGAAATAGTGAAAATAACAAAGGAAAGCGTAAAGCACTGTTGGATATATTACTTGAACAATACTTAGAAACTCAGGAACTCAGTGAAGAAGATATGATGGAAGAAGTGAACACATTTTTCATGGCGGTAGGCATTTCTGTTATTCTAAAATCATATGCATGGGTATATAGAGGTGTGGAGGAATTTATTAAACTTAATTAATGAAACTAAAATGAAAATTATTTTCTAGAGCTAAAGAAAACAATTATTAAGAATAGAAGAAAATGAAGTTTTTTTTTAACATTTTAAGTTTATCTTAAACAACAAAATCTTAGCTTAAATTTAAAGAAAAAGATCATAGAAACAACACGAGGGAAAGGTGACGTGCCATATAATTTTGAAACATGGTCAAGTGACGAGAACGACACTTGAGCTGGAAACCATTTCTCTAAATTTCCCTACTGCGTCAAAGTGAGGATTTTGAACCCTGATAGATTTAACCCCCATCAGCCTCGTTACACGATGGCTCTTTAGGGACATGAATATTTGAAACCATGACTAGGTTATAACAATTGCTGCCACTTGTTTGAGATTATGACTATTCGGCGACTTGATGATTTCCCACCCCATCGGAGATGTTTTTCTATCCCAAGGCGAGGGAGGTCGGTTAACCTGGAATGTCAGCAGGGTTTCGAATCTTTAATATTTGGTTCAGAAGAAAACTTGTCCGCTCTCATTTTGCAGTGTGCCCTTTTCAACTACGTCAAAAGGAATTCCCTCTTATTCTAGTTATTCAGGCGCTTCAAATTAAGTTGAAGTTGTTGGAGAAATCTATTGCCTACTCCTCCTCCAGTATCATAGTGGTAATACAAAGAGAAATATTCTGAAGAATATTTTTAGAGAAGGTTGTTTTTTCTAGACATTACTGCAATTGATATACATCTTCCTCTGTAGTACTGAGTTTATTTTTCGGGGTAGTTTCCATTTGTTACCATCGGCTCTCTCTAGTAACGAACAAGCACATCGTAACCTGTATATCACTAGTTGTTATTTATGAGTGGTTACCTAAATTAGATACACAGAGGTAAGCTTTTTTGCGTCAGAAGTTTATGTAACCAGTAGTTCCAGGTCACATTCTGCTATATAGAGTTCAAAAGTCTCGGGTTTCCATTTCCGGGATGTTTTTCTACTCCAAGACAGGAAAGGTGGATTGACTTTGAGGCCGGCGGCATTCGAACCTTCAAATTTTGGGATCGAAGAAAACTTGTCCGCAGTATTCTTAGCAACTAAATCAAAAAAGTTCATTCTAGTTATTAAGTATTTTAACTTCTGTCGTCGTTGATGAAGAAAGTCGTCGCTAGTTAAATATAAACTTACATATACAATATTTTTATGACCGGATTTGAAGAAGAAATTCGATTCAAATGAATTTATTGTGCATCTCTTTTTCTATCTTACTTTTATTAAATGGATATTTAAAAAAATTAAAAAATTATTTTACCAATAAATGCTTGAACCAAATGTTTTAAGTAAATAACGGTTATGACAGTGTAATTTTTGTTGAGATAATTAAGTTTTATCTAAAATTAAACTATGCTCTGTTTTTTGATTCTTGAAATCCTTTTATTAGGGCCATGACACAGTTTCAATCACCATTACGTGGGCTTTATACATAATAGGTCTGTATCCAGAAGTCCAAGCAAAAATTCATGAAGAACTGGATAGGATTTTTGCAGAAGACATGGAAAGGCCAGTGACATATAAAGACTTCAATGACCTCGTATATCTAAACTGTGTTTTAAAGGTATTGTTCTTATAGTTTATAATAGGAAAATGTATCATTCCCTTTTAGAGACTTTTAGTCATCCAAAATAGTCTAACTTACATATAATAAATAAAATTTTCTGACCTAACTCATTATTTTAATATTAAGTGCTGAGCAAGTTGAAAAAAAATTGCTATAATACGTCTTAGTAAACACGACAAGTTTGACTCGTTTATCAGCTTTGGTTAGTCATTTACAAAATGCATGTTTTCATGAGTTTTAAATATTTCAGGAAGCTAACAGACTTTATCCGACTGTACCCATGGTGGCAAGACAAGTTTATGAAGATACCAGCATATGTAAGCCCTTTTTCCTTTAGTCATTACAATTTGGTTGAAAAATAATAATTAAAAATTTTATAACACCCGTTAATAAAACAAAAAATTCTATCATGTTTCATATCTTCATCCAATCCATTGCCAAGCTTATCTCCAAATAAGCTTTATGAACCATTTTTAAAAATCGCTCTCTTGTGTATTATTTATCACATTTCAAATAGTTAAATACATGAGATGGTTTAAAATACTAAACCAATCTTATGTATTAATATTAGTGACAACTCCTTTCTTTGCATTTAGGTGCAATCAAATCTATTGCTAAATTAGAAGAGACTTCATAACTGTTTTTAATTTTTGTGTTTTGCCACACTCGACTTTGAGAATGTCCTTGAATCACCCAGGTCTCATCCAAATAGTATATTGACGCATTTGCTTTCTTTAACTCCCTGAGTTTTCACAAATAATTTCTGCGCTATAAAATTTATTGCCTTTTAAGAAACATAGCCTGTCTTTTCTCAAGTTAAAATACCATATATTTCAATATTCCATACAAGGTAGTCAGGTGTATGTTTCTCGAAAAAATATCGGTATCATCGTTCAATTCTTTCAGAACTTTGTCTCTTTCAAAGATAGTATGTTTAAAAAGGTGTGTTTTATAATGTTTAAAAAGTAAATAAATAAAAAGTGCAAAAACATATAAATTAAGCGCTAAGAAAAGTTCAATTCATGTAAGAAAGAAAAATCTCACACTCATCCAGTAGAATCAAATTGAGGTATATTTTTACCGTGTGTGACAAATTTGTTTTCCATAGAGTAGATCCCTCTAAGGATGACTTATTCTATGTTATTATAAGAATTTTAAAAAGTTTTTGGATTATTAATAATTACTACTTCTGTTTTTCATTCATTAATAAAAACTCTCAAAAATTAGAATTCAATAATTATTACAGGTGGATTTTATACTTCTTTTTCACCAAAATTCCAATTAAATATTTCTCTCAAGATTAGGGATTTGAACCTGGGAAAAGTGTTTCTAGCAGATTCATAGTATTCTTTTCTTTTTCAGAGATTTGAAATATTTATGATTAAACAGTGCCTTCTCTGAATGTTACATATTGTATGGGTTTTTAAGTTAATCAGACAATTTTTGCGCCCTGAATTTATAAAGATGTGCGACATTGGTCATTGGAAATCAAGCTAAAGTAAAAATTTCCCCTCAAAATTTTATCTCACCCTTCTACTAAAGGCATGGAAAAATTTTAAAATGATGTGAAAAATATAGATTTGAACTGGATTAGAAGAATTATTGATTTCATACAATGATAAATGAAGAATCTTTAGTGATCATTTTTACATTATTATTCCTTTATTTTTCTGTAAATATTTTCTTTTTACAAGAGAAATTATGAGTGTATGATTATAACTGAATACACATCAACAATCCCTGTCTTTTTGGTTGGCAAAATAATACAGAAATTAATAATCCTTTGTAGGTAAAATTAATATGGCTCAAAACTTTCCACATTCAGAATCAAATAATCAAAAATTTCAGTTTCACATGATCCTTTTTACACATACGCTTGGTCGTGTTGTCACAACAAACAATAATAAAACAGTTTGTTTGAAATAAGAATAATGTGTGAATTGTTTCTTTTTAAATTAATTCAGGAAACCTATGAATTTTCTTTTTGACAGGGTTGAATGAAGTTGAAATAATGGTTTCTACTTTTAAAAACTAAATTGAAAAATGTAAAAATTGATCCTGACCTGGTTTTGTTTTTATTCTTGCTGAAATGGAGATATATTCTTCCTAGTTCCTTGCAAAGACATTCTGAACAAATTTTGAAAACGTGAATCAAACTCCTGTCATATTTTTACTGATCAAATTAATACATACCCACAAATCGAATATATTAAAAATGCTGTCAAAACTAATTGAAGATACTGTTAATTTGGGGATTTAAAAATTTTTAAGCAACTCAAAAATTTTTGTGAACTCAATCACCAGCTTATCCATTTGGGTTTTGAAATGCTTCGATTTAAGTTTTTATCTTCTCTGTTCCAGTTTAAAAACTGGAACTTAGATACATGAGGATTTAAATTTGCACCAACTCTTAAAAATTGATTCCCTTATGTGTGTGGCTAGAATTCCTTGCCATTTTAATTAAGAATAACATTTATTTTAAATCTTAAACAATTTTAGCAAGATTTTAAATTGATTTGAAACCATAAAGAGGCAGAGACCATGCACAATTAAAACATGCTATTATTATAATAAATGTTAGTTTAATAATGAAGTGTTAATCTGTGAATTGAAAATATAAATCTGTGTGTGGAAATTATGTTTCAAAAATTTAAATCTTTTCATTTTATTTTTATAATGAATTATTTCCTTTGTTGAATTAAACTGACTATGAATATATGTCCCATAATCTGCAAATTTAAATAGTTTCCAAAATTTTGATTCTTCTTGAATCTTCGACATTTGAAAAGCAAATTTATAGTTATTATAAGGTTTCAAGTTTGATGATACATTACACACACCATTTAGCCCTTTTTGTATTCAAACCTGGTCTACCAGATTGAAACAGTTTTAAATGCGTCTTCTGAACTTTAAGACAATCATCCACCTTTGATATTAATGATACCAACCAAATTTTATCATTGAGTCAGTAGAAAAAGTAACTCATACATTGAAATGAGTATATTGAGGTAATAATAATAGGTACTTTGCATTATAATACATAATTCTGCGTGTGTAGTTTAGATGATATATGAACTGTTTTTCGCAAGATTCTGAAGATTCACTAAATCGCTCTGAATTATTTAATTTTAGAGAGCACACCATTGTGGGTATGCATCCATTTGATATTTGTCATTGAAATAAAAGCACACAGAAAAAGCCAATTGAAGAATGGGGCAAACTGATTAAATCAAGTAGAAATGAGCTGCATAATAGAAAAATACGTAACCCTGGACATTGTAAATATTTGTATACCTTTTAAATTTACTTGAGGAAATTTAAGATACTCACATAGAAATTAAAGAATCAAATCTATGGCAATTCCTGATACCTTTCGATCTGAGAAATGAAACAGTTTTGGCTAGTTTCCCTTTTAACATTTAAGGAAAAAGCATGCAAAGGCAGAAGCTGATATTACGAAGGTGGACGTGGCAGAAAATAATAAATATGTCAATGATGATTTTAATATAAATCTCTATCACAGTAAAATATGTACTGGAAAATAAAAACTGCTGATTTATGGGATCTCTTCCATAAACCTCATTACTAATGCGCCAAAGGCTCCTGAAGTTTGAAAGTTGCCAGGCCATTCTCATTGTCTCAGAATTTTTCTTCTTCTATAGTTCCTGAACTTATTCATCTTAGATGAAAAATGATTGCCCAAAAATCCAGGTTCCCCCAGAACCCATGGTCATAAGGCGTGATTGGCAAATCTGATAGAGCTGGGTCTCCCCGTACGTTTGTTACTAATTTATTACTATCCTGACTTGGCTTGTGACCTGAAATGGACTGAAGAATAGGAAGTAGCCTTTCCTTTCATTATCTCCTCAACTATTCTCATCCTTGTTCTCTTTAATGAACATGCAGATATCAGTCAACTTTCTTTGATTATTAACTGACAAATTACCTCCAGGTGAAATAAACCTCCTTCCCCTTCCCTCCTCCCCTCCCCTCCTCCTTCCCTTCCTCTTCTTCCATCTAACCCAAGGCACTGTTTCCTCTCCACCAGATATAACCCTCCTGTACCTCCCAAAAGATTTCACATTTTATGTATCCAAATAAACCTGATTCACCGTTTTTGACCTTAACCTAAAATGGTATGCTGAACTCCCTTTCTCAGGAACAGATAATTCAATGGGCAATACATACTCTCATGAGATAAACATAGTCCTCATTAATTTTGCGAAGCATCAGAAGTTGGGGAAAATATTTGAGATACTCAATATCACAACCTCTGTCTCCATGACCCAGCCACACCTAAGCCTCTTCTTCTAGTGGCTTTTATGCATAGTGTTTGCCGGATGACACAAAATTGCGTTACCACCCAGTATATGAATTGTATAATATCCCCAATAATAGCAGAAGAAACCACCTTTAATTCTGACATACATGCTACCACTTCCCCACCATGTTGCAGATTTAGAGTTGTCAGGCAGATTAGCTTTCTAAACCATTCTCTTTGCCAGCGTTTGAGCTCTCATTTATAGTAAACAGTCCAACACATGATAATCTATTGAACTGTGTCGGAGCTTTTACAAGCAGGCAATAGATAATGGTGGAAAAATATTGAAAGGAACATCTATTCCCAAGTTCAAGATTCTGCTTTTCAAAAGAGACACACTCATGTGCTACATCTCCAAAAATGATTATAATGATGGGATTCAACAAAGACATCTCTTTGTTAATCTGGAGCTCTTGGTGGTGAATTCCTCTAAAAGAAACTGCATGGAAAATACAAAAATTCGATTCTTTAAAGTTTAATGACACAACACCGAGCAACAAAAATCTGGCCTTTCACCACTCTTGCTTGAAATTACAAAAAGCTTTGGAATAAAAACTGTCCTAGTTCTTACATCGATAGGAACACTAGGGGATATGGACATTGCACTCTCTCTTGTACTGTTGTCAACAAATCCAACATCTCACAAGCTCATTTCTCTAAAGGCTGTTATGACGGCTCTGTCAACTGAAAGTAAAACACAAACAGAGTACCTCCTCACCCATTGAGCCTCTGTTTTTATCTTTTTAATTTTGATATATATATATATATATATGGTTATATATATATATATATGCAGCAGAGGTGAGAGGAGGTATATATATGGTGAGAGGAGCAAGAGCATATGGGCAGAAAGTTATCTCCTGACTTCTCCATCAGGCCTTTTGTTAACTTTTTCCCTTTTCTGACACAATGTTTCAATGTAAATCTAATCTGGTCCTAAATTGTTGATTCTTGTTTATAGAAAGTACTCTTTTGGGATGGAGACCCTTTGAAATTTTTGCACTTATTAAAAACACACAAAATCTCAAAATTATTATTTCTTATAGACCAGAGCAGTATGCAGAGAACATGATTTGTTTTGGAATATTATAATGAACCTGAATCTGTTAAGATAATCAAAACAAAACACAAACCTTTGTCTAAAACAGAAGTGTAACTGTGCCACTTTTTAAACATGCTTTAAATGAATAATATGGAACCCTTTTATAAGAAAATTATGAATCAACAAGTGTTGAAATAAATAGAAATTAACATAGAAAATGAAATAAATATATTTTATTTGAACAGTATAGTTTACTAAACTAAGTATTCTTAAAATGATGTTAGGATGATAATGTTAAAACATATATATTAAAAATAACAGATGTTTCAAGCATAAGATGTACCCTGAGGTTCATTCTAGGGCAAAATGCAAGAAAAATACGTTTTCAAAGAGGAGTTCGTTTTTCAGATTCTGAATAATTATAATTTGTACGTGGACCCCTTTATAACGATCCGCAAATAATAATAAATCATTAAAGCTTTTGTGAATACATGTTGAGCTCTGCTCATTAACAGTAACGGAAATTAAAGTATGATATCTTTTGGGCAACCAGGAAATTTATCTGCTGGTTATAAGCTCTGGCTAATTATGGGAATTCAGGAGCTTCTAGTCTAATTCTAACATGAATGGAATGGAAGTTAGGTACTTGAGAAAGTTATATGATCAAAGGCAACACTTTGTCCTTGATCAAGAGATTCTGACAATACAGCATAATTCCCAAGATAGAAGCTATGATTACTTCTATTTCCACAATAGCAAACTTTTTATCCAAAATAAAAACATAATATTGTATAAAAATAAATAAATAAACATATTAAAATCATAATTTTTGTGAGACAACAATCAGTACCCATACACTCTGGGGCCAGCAGAAAAGGGAATGTAAGCGCGTCTGGCATCTTAGCATAATTTTCTTCTGGCAAAAACTAAGTCCGGGTCAAATTTTCTGATCAGGAAAGATTTCTCTGTCCTGTGCAAGAAGTACGTAAATTATTACAACAGGCTGCGTCTCTTCTTCTTCTGGTATAGTATGACCTAACTGAAAAGGATTTGAGAGTTTATAAGTTTCTCTTTTATTACCTTTGAAAAATTATTAATTAGTCACGCAGTTTTTACCTCTCCAATGTTTTTAACTGACGTTTGGTATGTATTTGAAGGATTATAGAAATATTTGTAATTTGGGGCTGGTCTGTAGTTGGGATCTTCTGAACCCTGAACGGGTTTGTAATATTGTATTAAAAATCTCCTGGGGAATTCAATTCTTCCTAACCAAATTGCTTGATTACGCTGCAAATTATATAAAAATAAGTGTAAATCGAATTTAATGAAGTATAGCAAAAATTTAAAAATTCCTTTATGCAGTTTTCCAAAGAACAGATTTAGCTCATCCAAGGTGCGCTTTTATAATTATTTATTAAATCTCTCACTAAATATAAGACTAATCTAACGATGATGAAATATAGAGCATATGGATAATACTTTCAAACATTCATCCATATTAAAATTGTTAAAGGAAACGATAAGTTATTAAATGAATGTATTTTAGATACGTAATTTAAAAATTTTCAGCAAACGATAAAATAAGCAAAATAGAATATTCAGCTATGGTCCTTAGTTTCAATTCCTAAACTCTTAGGAGCATTGGAAAGCGCAGAAAGAGCAACCAACTGCCCTCCGGGAGAGGAAGTTCTAAATTGTCAACCAAATAAAAATGCATGAAATTGTTAACAAAAATATGGCATTTGTAAAATTTATGATTTCCATGCGATTATCAAGTTTGATAACATGCGGCTAACGATATTTTTGAATCTACAAAGCGAATGAATCTCAAAGCAGTATCCTGGATAGATACTAGTCATTGGAAACCGAAGTCAGCAAATATTCTCTCGGCGAGCCAAGCATGCTCTTCTGCACGCTTAATTCTGAGATATGCCATTCTTCTATGTTTCTTTGTTACCCTTGGTGTATCTGTCTCCACTCACTCTGGCCCCCTTATCTGTTGTGATACTTTTCTTCTGCTTCCTTTTTGTTTGACATTCTAAAAACTATGGTTCTAAGAAGGAAATTTCACCGACCACTCCTTGTGTTAGTATAACATCAAAGTGTGGGAAAATTATTCCAGTTGTTCGGAGAAAATATATTGAATTGTTAATTTTAATTGATAACTAAAAATCCCCTGAGAATCAGTCACAGGTCTTTAAAAGTTCATTGGGTATATTTATAGGTAAAAGAACACTCTTTTCATTTTGAAAAATGACATTAAATTCTTTAAGTTCTCTTGAAAAAGAGATCTCAGGTTCTGGCAAGGTAGTGGAGTTTGACAAAGGCGATTAATCTGACCTCTCTTCACGATCTCGATAAAAATCATAGAACAAGTTTTTGGTGAAACATCCCCCACGCT
>BMAW01028154.1:296223-333236 GCA_019974015.1 Nephila pilipes | reverse complement strand
GTAAATTCATCATACTTTATCGGCCTACTGCGCTTACTTAAGACACCAGATCTTTTTTTCCAAGAGAACTTAAAGAATTTAATGTCATTTCTTTTTTTCAAATGAAAAATTGTTCTTTTAGAAATACTAATTAGTTGAGAAAACTTTTTAATCACCTGACAGATACTTGAGGATTTTCTTATCTAAATCAAGAGTCACCATTCAATATATTTCTCCGGGCTCCACTTCGGATTGATTTTCCTTGCTTTGATGTTGTATACAGAGTGATCGGTGAAATTCCTTCTTAAGTCATGTTTAGAATGTCAAACAAAAACGAAGAAAATATCACCAGAGATAAGAATTGGTAAGTATTAACGAGATACAAAGACGCAAAGCGAATGGCATAGAATTGGCGTGGAAGCAAAGCAAGCTCACCAGAATTGTTATCTTGAAAACTGGTTTCCAGCCAAACTGAAAATCTATCACGTTACTGCTTTGATTATATTCCTTCGCTTAGATTAAAAAATAAATAGTTTAAACATGTTATCAACTTGAAATACATCCTTAAAATCATAAATTTTACAATGTATGGCATTTTTTTAAGCAAATTTCTTTGCATTTTTTATTTTAAGTTCCGAAACAATTTAGAACTATCTCCCAAACTGATTGGTACACTTTCTGCCTTTTCCAGTGCTCCTAAGTTTAGGTGAAATGGAGTATAGCTGATAAAATATTCTATTTTGTAATTAATCGTTTGCTTTAATTTTAATTACATGTAGCTTAAATACATTCATTTAATAACTTATCGTTTCCTTTAATTTTAATATAGGAAACGTTTATTATTATCCATGTCTCAATATTTCATCGTTCACGTTAATTCTTATATTTAATTGAGGAATTTAATAATAATTATAAAAAAAAGCGCACCTTGGATGACTAAATCTGTTCTTTGGAAAACTTTGCATAGAAATTTTTAAATTTTTTATATCACTATACTTCATTAAATTCGTTACACTTATTTTATATAATTTACGTAATCACGCTTAATTTGGTTAGAAAAGAGTAGGAATTTTATGCAATTCATATTACAAAACGTTCCCGAGGTTAGAGAAGATCCCAACTACGAATAGCTCAAAATTACAAAAAAATTTCATATAATCCTTTAAATACATACCAAACGTTGATTAAAAACATTGGAAATTACTTCCAGTATTAATGAATAATTTTTTTCAAAGGTAATAAAAAGAGAAACATAAATATAAATCCTTTTCAGGTGGTCATACTATACCGAAAGGAGCAACAGCTGTTGTATTTACGTACTTCTTGCACAGAGACGAAGAAATCTTTCCTGATCCCGAAAAATTTGACCCGAACCGTTTTTTGCCAGAAAATTATGCTAAGATACCGGAGTATGCTTACATTCCCTTTTCTGCTGGCCCGAGAAATTGTATAGGTACTGATTGTAAATGTTGTATCACAAAAAATTATGAATTTTATCATGTTTATTTATTTATTTTATACATTGTTATGTTTATTTTTTAGGTCAAAAGTTTGCTATTATGGAAATAAAAGTCATCATAGCTTCTATCTTAAGGAAATATGCCATCGAATCTCTTGATCCAAGGGACAAAGTGTTGCCTTTGATGCATATAACTCTCCATTCTTCCATTCCAATTCGTGTTAGAATTAGAGCTAGGAAGCTCCACAAATTATAATTATTAGAAGCTTATAACCAGCGATAAATTTCTAGTTTGCCCAAAAATATGCTAATTTCCGTTACTGTTAATAAGAACGACTCAACATGTATTCACAAAAGCTTTTAATGATTATAATTTGCGGATCGTTATAAGAGGTCCACAAATTATAATTATTAGAATCTGAAAAACGACAATGAATCTCCTGTTTGCTTAAAAACGTATTTTTTTCTTTTACATTTACCTAGAATGAACCTCAGGTGTATACTATATAACATATCTGTTATTTTTTTAATATATGTTTTTAAACATTATCATCCTAATATCATTTAAGAATGTAGTTTTTATTAAACTATACTGTTCAAATAAAAATATATTTATTTCATTTTTCTATGTTATTTCATTTGTTCAACGGTTGATTAGTTTCTTATAAAAAGGTTTCATATTATTCCTGTTTAAAAACATGTTTTAAAGTTGCACAGTTACTTGTGTTTTGAGCCAGGGATTTGTGTTTGTTTTTGATTATCTTTAACAGATTCAAGGTTCATTATAATAATAAAAGCAAATCATGTTATACATATGATATAAGAAGTAAAGGTATAATTTTGTATTTTCTTGTGTTTTAGTAGTGCATTCAAGATAATATCAAAAATTACTTTCTAGTAAAATCCAACAATTTAATTGATTAGATTTACATTGAAAAAATAACTTGTCAGAAAAGGGAAAAAAAGTTAACGAAACCTGATGAAATGGGAATATATATATATATATATATAACACATGGATCAATAAGTCCCGAGACTGTGCGGTCGTTTTTTTGCGATTTCCTCCTTCAAACGCAAAAGCAAGTCATTATAATAATCACTGTTGATCGATTTACCTTTTTCGAGGTAGTCAATGAAAATCACGCCATGCGTATCCCAAAAAACTGACGCCATGACTTTGCCAGCTGACTGCTGCGTTTTCGGACGCTTCGGACGGCTTTCGCCAGCTGTGCGCCACTCAGATGACTGCCGCTTCGACTCTGGAGTGTAGTGATGTATCCATGTTTCGTCCATGGTCACGTAACGACGCAAGAAATCTTTTTTTGTTGCGAGTAAATAGCGATAAACAGCTTTCTGAATCATCGACTCGTTGCTCCATCGAAAGCAATCGCGGCACCCACTTGGAAAAAACCTTTTTCATGCTCAATTTTTCATGAAGGATAGTAAATACACTTCCATATGATATCTGTGTCATCTCAGCAATCTCACGGAGCTTCACTTTACGATCTTTCATTATAATTTTTGTCACTTCACTCACATTTTCCGGTGTAACGGCTTCCACAGGTCTACCTGAGCGTTCCGCGTCATTTGTGTCGGTACGACCACGTTTAAACTCGGCAAACCACCGACAAATCGTTGCTTTTGATGGGCAAGAGTCCGGGTAACATTTTTCAATCCATTGTTTCGCTTGCACGGTGTTTTTACCCATTAAAAAACAATGTTTTATCAGAACACGAAACTCGGTTTTTTCCATTTTTTAAACAAACTAAAAAACGACTTTACTCCAACCTCGATAACTCAGCTGTTTCTGGTCCGATCGACTTAAAATTTTGACACGTTTCAAGCAAAGGTTAGTACTCTAGAAAGACATGGTTACTGGTTTACTACGAGCGCCATTTCTGGGTTAGTCTCGGAACTTATTGATCCATGTGTTATATATATATATATATATATATATATATATATATATATATATATATATATATAATATCAGAATTAAAAAAATTTAAACAGTAAATAGGTGAAATTTATGTTTATGTTCACTTTCAGATAGACAAGTATCCATAACACTTCTTAGAAATGATAGAGGTTAGATTTGTTATGTATTCTAAGAGAATACATCCATATCTAAATTGTTCTATCAAATCTAAATTCAGGATAGTTTTTATTCAGCTTTTTAACATTTCAGCAAGTATTGAAAACCGGAATTTTTGTTGCTCATTGTGTCATTAACTTTTAAAATCAGAATTTTGTATTTTCATGGATTTCTTTTAGAGAATTCCTGCAAAACCAGATTATAAAAGAATTTAACATCTGATCTATCATTATAATCATTTTTAGAATGCTATACATGATTAATAACATGAAAATAGAACCTTGAACAGAATAAATCGTTTAACAATATTTTTTTCTATATTATATCTAACATAACATACATACGCTCCGCTTCAATTCAATAGATTATCCGTATGTTGGACTATACCATAATGAAACAAACTGACAAAAATGGGTGGAAAGCTAATCTACTTGACAACCTCCTAAATCACAACAACTGAAATTAATTACTTGTATAAATCAAAAATTAGTTTAATATATATTAAACGAGGGATATTATACAATGCATATATGAGTGGTAAGCAATTTAATGTCCATTAAACGGCTTACTATGCATACATTACTAGAAGAGGCTTGGAATTTATTGAAAGCAGAGTCATGGAATGAGTTATGATATTGTTATAAAATATTTAACCTCTGATGCTATAATTAATGAGGACTATGTTTATCTCATGAAGTATTTACATGAGTTATCTGTTCCTGAAAGGAGCTGTACAATTTTAGATTGGTCAAAAGGTTGTCAGGTTTATTTGGATTACATAAATATGTGTCAAATAGTACAAGAAGTAATATCTAGAGAAACAAGTGCATACGATTTGGAAAAGTTTATTCCTGAAGTAGTGTCGTTATGTCAAAGATTGTACAATATACCTGCATATTCATTAAAAGACAGATTAAGTATAGTTGAAATGGCAAAGAAAAACTGCTACTATTCTTCGATCCATTTCAAATTTGCAAGCTAGTCGAACCAAAAATAATAAATTATTAACCATGCAGGCCAGCTCTATCAAGAATTTGCCAATGCCTTATGACTATGCAGTTTCTGAGGAACAGATTTTTTGGGCAATGTTTTCTAGATAAGATAAGTTCAGAACTATAGAAAAGAATTCACGAAGACAATGAATGACATAGCCTTTAAACAAAGATATTTTATGCATTAATAGACAAGGGATTCCCTGGAAGATATAAGTAAACAGTTTTTATTTCAATGCATATTTACTGTGATAAATTTATATTAAAATCATCATTAAGATGTTGTCTTTTCTACCACGTCCTTCGTAATATCTTCGCATGCTTTCTTACTTAAATGTTAAAGGAAACTAGCCAAAACTGAAACATTTCTCCAGATTGAAAAATGTATCAAAATTTATATAGAATTCTGATTCTTTAATTCTATGATTATCTTAATTTCCTCCATCAAATTCAAAATTTACCAAATATTTACAATGAAGTTATTATTTTTTCTGTATTATACCGCTCATTTCTATACGATTTAATCAATTTTTGATGCTCAGTAGCTTTTATATTTTATTTCAATAACTAAATATCAAATGGATATACAACATTATGCTCTAAATTAATAATTCGAAACGTTATTGAATCTTTTCGAAATCTTATGACAAGCAGGATTATATATCTAAACTACACGAATGTATTATAATACAAGTACCTAACCCTCAATATATATTTCAATGTAAGTTACTTTTCTACCCAAAATAATGTTTTAAGTTTGGACGGTGTCATTTAATATCAAAGGATGATTGTCTTAAAAGTTCAAGACAGATTGAAACTGTTTTCGTCTGAGCCAGAATTGAGTTTTGGAATTACAAAAATTTCATCAGGTAACAATGTATCATCGGCAACGTTACTAACTATAAATTTGCTTTTTCAAATGAAAGATTCCAAGAAAATCAAAATTTGAAACTATTTAATTTTTAGATTATGGTTTTATATTCATATTAGTTTAATTCAACAAGGAAATAATTCACAACAAAAATAGAAAAGTTATTTTGAAACATACAATTTCTACAAGATTTTATATTTTTAATTCGGTCATACTTCGTATTAATATAACATTTATTATGTATATGTATTTAAATATTACATGAATCATATCTTTATGGTTTCAAATCATTTTAAATCACTAAAATTGTTCGTTAAAATGTTAATTACATTAATAAGAATTCAAAAACACACACATAAAGGGAATCAATTTTCCCAAGAGTTGAACAATTTAATCATATAACTGTATCTAAGTTCAGTTTTTAAACTTTAAGACGAGAGAAAGATAAAAAAAAAAACTTTAAATCAAGCATTCAAAGCCAAACCTAATTCATGGAGGTGATTCAAAAATTTTGAAGTTTGCTTAAAATTTTAAAATCCCCCAATTAACGAATATTTCATTAGTTTTTGGCAGCATTTTTAATATATTCAATTTGTGAGTATTATTTGATATTAAAATATGACAAAGTTTGATACGTTTCATCGCTGAATTAAATTCGGATATATCTCCATTTCATGAATAAAATAAAATAGGTCAAGGACATTTTTTACGTTTTTAATTTGAATTTTTTAAAAGTAAAATGGTATTTCTAATGGTATAACTATATCAAAAAAATTACCCTGTAGGTTTCCTGAATTAATTTTAAAAAACTTAATTCACATGCTAACGTATTTTTAAACAACTCTGTTTTGTGTTTACATGGCAACACGACCGGCGTGTTAAAAAAGGATCATGTGACTGAAATTTTGATTGTTGATTCGAATATGAAGTTTTGACCATATTATTTTTACCTTAAGGATTATTATTCTGTATTATTTTTTAACCAAAAGACAGGATTTGATGAGTAGTTAATATTCCGGATTGTAATGCACTCATAATTTCTTGTAAAAAAAAGTATTTGAAAAAATAAAAGGGATTAATAACTTAAAAAGTGAATACTAAAAGTTCTTCATTTTATCGTATGAAATCAATTCCTTTAATCGTTCAATCTATATTTTACACGTAATTTTAAAGAATTTTTCATGCTTGTGAAGATGAAATTTTGAAATTTTTTACTGTTATGTGTTCCAAATGTGACAATGCGCATCTTTATAAATTCAGAACTTAAAAAAAATTGTCGATTAACTTAAATTATGTTTTATTCATGAGAAGGCACCATTTAATCATAAATATTCAAATCTGAAAAAAAGAATACTATATGATCCGCTAGAAATACCCAGTTAAATCTATAATCTTGAAGAAATATTTGATGGAATTTTGGTGAAAAAAAGAAGTATAAAATCCTGTAATAATTATTGAATTCATTTTGAAGTTTATTAATGAATGAAAAATAGAAAGTAATTATTAATAAAGTCAAAAACTTTTTAAATTCATATAATAGTCGATCGCCGAGGGATCTACTCTATGGAGAAAACTAGAATTTAATCCACATTCAAAATATAATTTGATTCTACTGAATGAGTGTGAATTTTCTTTCTTATGATTAATTTTCTTAGCATAAAATTTATATATTTGCGACTTTTGTTTTGAAAATTATAGATTTTTGATTTTATAAAATTATTTTCTAATTTCTAGTATTCGAATACAAAAGCGTATTTTCCCTTCCAAATTTTGTTTTTACTCATAAGTTTCAGCGATGTTACCCCACTAATCGTTTTCCTCATTTTATGGATATCTCTTGTTGAAAAAGTCATCGTAAATGTACGAAGAAGCAGATATTATCAATTTAAGGTAGTGTCAATGTACTTCCCTCTAACCTGTTCACGGCTTTGTTTCTATTTTCTGGGTAGCAAAGGTAACTATTGTTATGATTCAAATTGCTGCAAGCATCTATTTTCCTTCATGTATTTATTAAATTGCTTCCCGATTTTATGTTAAATAGGCGGCATTTTTATTTAAATCCTTTGATTATGTTCGATTAATGATATTATGTAACAGTATCTATTGTAGTCTACTATTCAAAACAATAATGTAAATTTATTTAACCGACATATGTTATTTACTTTAAAAAGATAATTGATTTAAAGTAGATTCGCTTACAGCTCAAGGCGATATTATGGGCATCTACTCGGCATAAAACTTAGTCCACTATTCAGACGCGACGGAAAGGAAGGGAATGAGTACTTAACTCAAAAGAAGAAATTTAGCACGAAGACTCTAGAATTAATTTCATAGGTTTTTTCAGAAGGTGTTGGTATTTTTCTCATCCATTCTCATCTTGGACTGCATCTAAGAGAACAAGTGAAATTCGTAAAATAAAAATTAGCTCAAATATTGTAATTGATTTGTAAATTAGACTGATCCGAAATTAAATTTTTTTTATAAAACCCCTCTACTTTTCAAGTTTATTTAGATAACATAGATAAATATAATTACTTTAAATTCGTAATTTATTGCCGTAGAATAAACGTTAATAATGAAAGAAGTACTATTCTTTAAATATTAATATTATTTATTTATTTATTTTGCTTGAATTGGCTTAGTTCCGTTGAATTAATATCACACTGAAGCTACAACCTCAGCATCGATGATGAAACACATAATTTTGAAGCTAAAAAGGATGCATTTGCCATGCAGTAAGCATTGTTCCCAACGAAATTACGAGTTTCATCATCAACAACGTTCGAATCCGGTCACATATATAAGATGGATTACTGGTTCTCTTACCTATAACATATTAATATTACTTTTAACAATAAACCAGTCAAAACAAAGAAAAATACCTTTATTGTTTTGAAATAAAAATATTATTGCATAATAGAATTATGATCCTTAAAAACAAATAAAAACAACAGCTGCTTCAATTTTGCAAAAATCAATATTACAAATTCAAATCTAAAATAAAGACACTACGAGACATATTTTCTTGATGTTTCCTGAAAAGATGTCGAATTTTATGGAAAATACCCGGTCAGTCCGGCTGAGAACTCCAGTTACGATTTTAGATTCCTCCTTTCCTGGATATAAGTCCACTATATTTTTTTTTTTGAATACTTTAATATTCAAATATGTTTTTCTTTCCAATGCATTCAAGTATGAAATTTTAATTGAAAACTTTAATGACATAAATTTTATTTCATTAGTTCGCTTAATGGTTTTGAATTGTAATCAATTATAAGATTTATCAACATACGAGTATATATTATCTAGAAGTCTCAGTTGTTTGTGTACGGGTAAAAGATAAATTTATGCCGTTTATTACCCGGAGCTTTTAGGAAAAAAAAGATGGTTTTCTAAACACTCAAAATTTCAATTGCAGTAATTTTTTTTGTTTAATTTTCATTAAAAATACTGAATCATGAAACACGAATGAATTATCATTTATAAGAGTAAAAACTGACAAATTATGTTACCGCAGATTAAATGCACACTTGAGGAAGTATGATTTTTAATTTTTATACCTTTAATGTCATTCAAACATAGATTTCAGCCTAAACGGTGAATAATACAGATAATTATAATCTATCGAAAAGCTTTATAGCAATTATTATTATTTTTTTTTCCTTCTTTCTTTTTATTCTATTTGAATGTATGTATAAGAACGGAAAAATAAACCTAGTTTAGCTAATAATATTAGTATATATATATATATATATATACGGGGTGATGTCCGACGACAAGAAATACGATTATTGAGTTTAACTATTTAATTAATATAAGAAGAAGATATTTACAAAGTTAATATGGAAATATAATATAAAGATTAATTATTTAAAGGTTCGTCCTTAACGTTACAACGACGCGTCTGAAAATAAAAAGAAAGTCATTTATCTTGTTTTAGTTACAATTAAAGAGGCAATCGTCTTTCGTCTCGCGTTATTGATGTCGTCTCCCGTCTAGTCTTACTGCTTCCAGAGGTGGCGCCATTGGGCCCGGAACGTCTATCAGGCACCACAAAACTCGTCTATCATGGACTCGGCTGGTCCTCCAGACGACACTGCAAATATAAAAAGAAACAAAGCAACAAAAAAAATCGAAAAATTACAGAGTTCCGAAAAAAGAAACATTTATGTAATTAGAGTTCAGGCGGCGTACTCCATGGTTTCAGGTATTTAGCATATGACGTCGTACAGTTCGTTCCTTCGTAACCTCCCTTTTTTATAACGTCATAGGTGTTTCCTCCTTTTAGTCTAATGATCCTGTAGGGTTCTAGATACTTTGTCTTTAATTTTAGGTGTGGTCCAAACCGAGTTCTTTTGAAGGCAGCAAGATCTCCAACATCATAAGATTTTGGTTCCTGTCTTCCGATTATACGTCTTCCGGTTTTCGTTCTGAATCTTGAAGATCCGCTGTTTCGCATGTTTTCCCAATTCGTCTCTTTGAACTTCACAATTGGCTTGAAATTTATCTTCGACCATTTCTTTCAGCTTCTCCGGGGCTGCAACATTCCTCTTTGTACCAAAAAGGGATTCGAAAGGCTGGATGTATATACTGCTTTGATAGGTGGAATTTATTATTTGCTGTAGTTCATTTGTGAACTTGTACCATTTGGTTGGATTGCTTAAGAATAATTTTGAAATACCTATTACAATCTTTGAAAAAGCATCTAATATTTTCAACGGTAAGAAATTTTTTACATTTGAATTGTTTTTAATTCAAGTACATTTAAATACTGCAGTTAACTCTTAGTAATGTCATGCTCGAGACTCGTTTGCAAATATAATTTATGTAATTTAAAATGTGTCACGAATATTGATTTCCAAACAGTCGACTAAGTATGAAGATATCGAAAAATCTATTGATAAAATTGGAGAAATTATTTCTGAGACACTTGTGACGGCCTCAAAACCAAAATTTAAACCTCCTCCTCTGAGACTCCCTATTGAGATCAGAACTAAAATTCGTCGCAAAAATTATGTACGGAGAGTTTGGCAAAGATGTAGGAATCCGGCTCTTAAATCTGAACTCTGTGCACTCAGCAATGAGATTAAACGAGACATTCAACACTTTTCCCAAGAAAGATGGGAAAAACATATCGAAGGCCTCTCGCCTGATTCAAACACCCTTTGGAGAGAAACCTCTCGATTCAAAAAGCCTTTTCACACCATTCCGCCCCTGAAGGGCGCCCTCGGCAGTGTTGCTACAGCTCCTATTGAAAAGGCGGAAGTTATAGCTGATAGCCTTCAAAAACAATTCGAACCAAATGAAGACGAGAGTCCCAGATTCTCAGCTTACACTAAACGTGAAGTCCAAAGGTTTTTGGCCTCCCCCACATGCCTAGACCTGGAACCAGTCCAGGCTAGCGAAATTTTGGACTTTATACATAAAACAAAAATTAAGAAGGCTCCGGGATTGGATTTAATTTCAAACCACATCCTTAAAAACCTCCCTCTTAAATTTATTTTCCTGTTTACGCTGCTCTTTAACTTTTTAATGGAGAACTGCTACTTTCCTAAGGCTTGGAAGATCGCCGTGGTGGTCCCCATTCTCAAGTCTGATTCTGATGATACGAAACCTCAAAATTATCGCCCCATATCGTTACTCAGTTCGCTGAGCAAAGCATATGAATGTGTTATTTTGAATCGCCTGGACCAGTTCTGCAATTCCAGGAATATTGTTATTCCGGAGCAGCATGGTTTTGTTCCCAAGTGCTCTACAGTAACGCAGTTACTTAGAGTTACTGAGACGGTCCAGCAAGGCTTTTCCAATAACAAGGCCACAGGTATGCTTTTTATCGATATTGCCAAAGTTTTTGATAAAATTTGTTTCGATGGGCTTATTTCCAAGATGATGCGACTTGGAATTTCGGACCAACTTATCAAAATTATTCACTCGTTTCTGGACTCTCGTAGTTTTCGGGTTCGAGTCGAAAATGCAGTCTCCTCCCCCCGTCCAATCCTAAGTGGAGTCCCCCAGGGATCAATTTTAAGTCCAAGAATTTTTCTTTGTACGTAAATGACATCCTGAAGGCTTCCAACATTCATTTAGCAATGTATGCTGATGACACTGCTATTATGTCCCAAGGCATCTGCAATCGGAAAATTACTGCAAGATTGCAGAGATACATTTCTCATTTACAGCTCTGGCTCATTAACTGGAAAATTAAAGTTAATCCATCCAAAAGCGCTTGCCTCCTCTTTACGAAACAACGGTGTATTGGCAAATTGCCAGCAATCACCATTTTTGATCAACCTGTCCCCTGGATTACTGAATATAAGTACCTATGGTTAGTTCTAGACGCTAAATTAACTTTTGCCCACCACATCCGAAAAGCACATCAAAAGACTATCGGAATGAGCAGATTGCTCACTCGCTTGATTTCTCGTAAGAGCAAGCTGGCGATCAGGCACAAAATTTTGCTCTACAAGTCGATCTTAAGACCGATCATGTTGTATGCGTCGCCTATTTGGGCGTCTGCGGCAACCACCCATCTGAAACGACTGCACGTCTTTCAAAATATCCACCTTAGGAAAATGATTAATGCTCCCTGGTTTGTCCGGAACGAAGTCCTGCATAAAGATCTAAATATTGAACCAATTCTAGAGTTCATTAAAAAACAATCATTTAATTTCTTTAATAGGATCCCTCAAATACCTAATGCACTGCTTCAACAACTCCCCGCGTATGATGCGTCAATCGCATCATCACAAAAAAGACCAAGAGCCGCTCTCGGACACTCTTATATTCATTTCCCAGTCTTAAAAAGACTGAGAGCGCATTGAAGCAATTCATTAGTGATATCCTGCTTAATTTTTAAATTCAGGACTTCACATCGATAATGTCCCATGGTCAAAATGGACCTCGCGTAACACTGTCGCTCACTTTCAAAAATTTTAAAATTTCGAAATCTTAGTGATTTAAGCTCTTAAAATTTTGTTTACACTTTATTTTCCATTTTCCTAAGTTAGAACCAATTTTAACCACAAGGCGTCGCTAGTGGAGCATAGCTCAATTCATGTTAATTTTTTTTTCAAACTCAATCTCCTCGCGTTTAAATTTTCCCTCAAACTTTTAAATTGCATTTTTCTTTAAATTGTTTTCTGTACGGCATTTCTATTTATTTCATTTTAATTTTAACTTTATTTTTATCTAGTTACAACCTCTCAAAAACCCGCGGACGACAGCTTTCTCGAAGTCGTTTTCGCCTTCGAACTGAAGTCCCACCCCCCTAACGCTCTCTCCGCCCATTGCTATACGAGGGTTGCTATTTATATTTCTGGCCTTGGCAACAGTAAGTGTTGCTAGGCGACCGCAGACGATTTTAATCGAAAGTTTGATATTTTTAAACATAAATTCAGCAAACGATTTACCATTATAGCTTTATTTGTGTTGTTGACAGTAAATTGAAAAGTTCTTCTCTGTCAAAAAATGGAATTGAATCGTGAACATTTCCGTGCCATTATTTTTCATAACTTTCGACGTGGATTGTCAAGACAAGAGTGCTTCGATGAACTTAATTCTTTATACAGCGATAAAGCGCCATCCTACAGCACTGTAAAAAATTGGTATAACGAATTTAATCGTGGTCGATGTTCGATCCAGGACGAATCCCGTGCAGGTCGTCCAAAATCCGTTGTTGTGCCAGAAAAGATCAATGCTGTGCGTGAACTGATAAAGCAAGATCGTCATGTGACATACCGTGAGATAGAGGCGTCTTTGGACATTAGTATGACTAGCATCAATAAAATATTGCATGAACATTTGAGCGTAAAAAAAATTTGTTCGCGTTGGATCCCGCATAATCTGACAAACGCTCAAAAAAAGGCTCGTGTCGATTGGTGCAAGGAAATGTTGGAAAAATACATTCAAGGTACATCAAAGGCTGTGTATAACATCTACACAGGTGACGAATCATGGATCTATGCATATGAGCCGGAAACAAAACAGCAATCAACTGTATGGGTCTTCCAAGATGAGGCAAAACCAACAAAAGTTGTTCGAGGAAGAAGCACATCGAAACAAATGATTGCCTGTTTCTTCGGCATTAACGGTCATGTGGCAACAGTGGCGTTAGAGCAACGCAGGACGGTCAATTCTGAATGGTACACGACCATTTGTTTGCCAGAAGTCATCGGAGAAATTCGAAAAAAGCAGAAGAACAGGCGAATCATTCTTCATCATGACAATGCTAGCTCTCACACATCGACTCAAACAAAGGCATTTCTGACGGAGCGAAAGGTCGAACTGATGGGTCATCCGCCGTACAGCCCTGATTTGGCACCCAATGACTTCTTCTTATTCCCACACATCAAAAATAAATTACGTGGACAATGATTTTCGACCCTCGAAGAAGCGGTTGATGCATTCAAAACGCATGTTTTGGAGTTACCTCAATCGGACTGGAAAAAGTGCTTTGAAAATTGGTTCAAACGCATGCAAAAGTGTATTGATCATCATGGAGAATATTTTGAAAAACAATAAAACCAATTTCGATCCTACATATTTGTTTTTTCATTATTAGGACAGAAATATAAATAGCAACCCTCGTATATGCTTCTTAGCTTACTGGCTACAGCGTCCAACGGCAATGCGCTTTCGTAACTTTACTTTCCAACTTTGTTTCAGCAGTTCCTCACTCTGCCGAACGCCCTGGCGCTTGTTGCCTTGATCACAATTATTATAGTTGATTACAGTTAAGCTAAAATTTTATTAAATGATGCACTTTAACTTTTTAATAGTAATTCTGATGAGAGGGATTTTTTTTTTTTTTTTTGATTTTAAAACAGGTACCTCGTAATTTTAGCCGTTACCGTTACCGTCGACTAAGTTATTACGTAACTTGAAAAATTAATAAGTACAACAACAAACTAAAAATCAATTAATCAATATTCCTTTTATTATCTAAATGATTTCCGTTTCAGTAGAGGAAATTCAGATTATTATGTTTTTGATTCTTGATATTCTTTCTTTTATCCGTCACAAATAGATTAGAAAACGGTCATTTGCCGCACATCTGTGTGGAAACCAGAAGTTGGCTCGTTCGGCTTACATATTTGAAATTAATGAGTCGGAATCGATTACTTTTATCAGTACTTACAGTATTTGCTTTCACAATATTGATAATAACACATTTTAAGATATGTTAAAGGACAAGGAGTTGTCAGTATACTTGATTCTAATTCATTTTAATGCAAATATGGATGTCGGGCACATATCGTTTACCAACCATTGCTGTAACATAATCCAGTATATTTCAACTTATTTTGGGAAGAGAATAAACCAGAAATCTTTTCCCTAAATTTACATGCCAGAAGAGAGAGTAAAACTCAATTAACTTCAATGGTATTATCGAAATGATAAATAAAGAAAAGTCCTCAATTCCATATGATTACATTAAAAGAAGATAAGTCTTATTGACATATAAATATTCGGATATAAATCTTGCTCTGAAAGTGTCTTACTTTGGAAATTCAATGCTTCCTAAAGTTCCTACTAGAAAGCCGTACGTTAAAAGTGTGCCTAAGGCACTGATGAGTAAAGATTTGTCATTCTTGTAGATTTTCCATAAGGTTAAGAAATCTTCCTGCGTAAAATTTTGACGCACATGTATGTTTAACTTCTCGTACTGCTTAGGGAACCATCCGGGCAAAGAGATTACGATGTTTCTTGCTTGAATTCCAACTTGATTGGCAGCTGCGGCTGGTAGCATTACCATTAGTAATTGTGTAGAATTTATAACCGTCCCTATGGTAGTAACAAAGAGCATTGCGAAATCATTCGACGAATAGAATACAAAACTATAACTTGACCAGAACAGACCAATCATACTGCAGATCGTGACAACAAAAGCAGGATAGGAAAGAAAATCATCTGAAAATGAAATAATTTCAATAATTTCTTTGTATAGTTGGCATACCTTCTGATAGTTGTGGCTTTCGATCAAAGCATGCGAACTTGAAACAAATTCATTCAGAAATATTTTTATACAACTGGTTATAAAGCAGTAATAAAATGTAATGGGTATCATAAGATTGTACATTATTATACTAGTTAATGAACTTGATACATCTCGCGTGAGCACAAGCACTTTTAAGACTTCATCAAAGTAAAGTGAATTCTTAATTTTGTGGGCATAATTTCCGCTTGCTTTAGATTTAATCAAAGCCAGATTAAAACAACATTGTGCAGCAGCCGAAAAAATGTAAGATACCGTTATCATAGTCTTGAATGTTTTCCATGTTTTGGAATAATTTAACGACTGAGAGAATCTTGAAATCGATTTTAACAATAATGTAATTTTTAGTCTTGAACGAAAGAGAAAAATATAAGCAGTCGATTGAAGAATGTAATTAATACAGACAGCGAGCTCATTCTTGGTAGAGGAAAAGATAATCATCCACAGGGTTTGAAACACTAAAGTAAGGAACAAATGAAAACAGAAGATATATTTCGGAGATTCCCACATCCAGCTGCATAGCTTGCGCTTTTCAAAAAATTCTGGGCACGGAATAGTTTCCATTCCAATCAAATGAAAATGAATCAAAATAGGCATAAATACTTTTTTAAGTCTGTTTCCTCGTCCATTCATTTTAAAATCGAAACAAAAATTTTTCCAGTTAATCTACGAACTGGATCTTGAAGTGTCGTTCAGCGGTAACAAATTTTAAGTATGGCAGTTACAATAAAATTTTAGTTTTGAATAATATAATAGTAAACACATCATGTCTCTTTTAAATTTAATCTAATGGTAACCATAGCATTAGTTAATTTTTTTTGATTATGTGAAATGTATGTTGTTATTAATTTTTTATTGTTTCACAACATTTTTATTTTGCTTTATTTCTGATAATTTAGTCACGCTATTTGTGCGCTCATACATGTTAGAGAATCGTATGTGCACATGAATTCAAACAGAGGTTGCTATGCATACTCATATTTTGTAGGTATGCATAAAATAAATTATAGAAACTAATATACGCATATTAGAAATCTTAACACATTTATTAAATTTAATTCACACTTAAAAAAATTGTTTGATTCAGTAAGCTAACTAAAAACTTGATTAAAGCTTGATTTCAAAAATTGAATTGGGCTATTTCCTGTTAAGCTAAAACATTAATTGAACACTGTTTGGTTTCCCCCTTTTAATAAAGTCGTAACAAATTTAATTAAAGTAAAAATTCGATTATCTCATTCAAAATACCTACTTTCGATTGTAATAGAAAATGGATTGCATTCAGGAAACTCTGGAAATTGGGTACTTGTCCATTATAGCGTCGCCCACCAAATTACGATTTCAAAAAATCGCCAAACAGTGAGATTTATAGCCATGTTTGGTTGTAAACTCCTAGGGTTGCAGTCCTAAAGAAACAACACTTCATCATTTTAGTGAAATATCGCTTGTCTGTTAACGTTACCGATTTCGAATTTTTTTAAAATACCTATTTTGTTGCCTTTGAAAATGGCGTTAACAATTTTTAATTTACCAAACAGCGAAATGGATGCTCGTATTATACTTTTCACGGTGAATCATAAGAACAATTTTGTAGATCCGTCAACGGGAGTTCACATGCTAAATGTTGAAAGAATGTGGGGTTCCTAAAAGTGGCGTAATAAGAAACAGTGCAGCTCGGCATCATCTGGAATCGTATCTGGCAGAATTTGTGTGGAGGAAGTATGTAGGGAAAAAATGCTTTCAATAAAATAGTGAACGCAATTTTGGAATTATGGCCTTTTATGTAGATTGATGTTCTAAAAGTTATGTAAATATTAATATTAAATATCTAAAATTTTTATAGTACTTATTGGGATGAGATTTATCACTAAACATATAAAAGATTATTAAATAAAAATGTTAATTAAAAAAGTTTCATATTATTTATTGGTGTGTTATTTGTTTTCCTGCATTTCAATTTCGTTCTCCTCTTACTTGGCGCTTTTAACTATCTTGGCGACATTGGCGTATTCTTAATTTGGCGGGAGCCGCTTTAATAGACAAGTACCAGAAATTGTAGTGGGAGACGATACAAAAGATAGAAAATGTCTAAAAATTTAATAAAAGTACCTTAAATTTAATTAAAGTTCATCCTTTATTTCAAATTAATGTAATTCTTAAAGTAGTCGTTTTAGTGTTTCTGACTGGAAAACTTACTAAGAGCATCTTCGGAAGGCTTAAAAATGCGATTAAGGTTGAATTTTTAATTCAAGCTCCTTTTGACATAAAGTTTGCAAATCTTTCTTTTAATACATAGACTTTTTGTTTCCTCGTCAAATTTATAGTCATATCATTTAATAAGGTTTCGCAATATAAATTTGGAGAACATCATAGAAATATTAGAGTTTGTGAATTTATTTATTAACTCCAAAAGTTAAGATGCAAACAATTTTTGTAATGACCATTAAAAAAATGAACTGAAAGATAAAAATAGGGTTTATAGGAATAATTCAGAATCATTTTAAAGAAACCTCATGAAAAAATTGTATTCAGTACTATTTTTTAAAAGGAGAACTAGAAGAAGATTTTTATATAAAAGTTGAAAAAACCACGAATATCAGACCATTGAAATTCACATGGAATTTTTTTATGCTTCCTGATCTTCCATTTTTATTGCTGAGATACTTTTGGTCATTTGTAAAAAATATGGTTTACCTGATTCGTTAAGATGAATAATCAGATGATAGGAATGCATTTCTCACAAGCTAATGCTGCTAGTCGTCTTAATCTGTCTCAGTTAAGACTAGAAACTCTGCAATCCCTTTAAATCCGAAAATTCCGAATAAAAAAAATGTCCTGAGACTAGGTCGACCGTGGACTATAATCCCTGCGTAAGATCGCTTTCTAGGTCTATAGGTCCCAAGGAGGAGGAACACTACTGTATTTCACCTCATTTCATATCATTAAGCCATGGTAGGGACACCAATATCTGCTACTTCAGTGTGCAGATGTCTTCACAATTAAAGACTCAGTACAAAATGATCCTTTGTGAATGTCTCTCGTAATGACGACACAGAAGAATCCACTTATGTAAGGCAAGAGAGCACGTAACTGTAGCCAATCAGCAACGGACTATATTCTTCATAGTCTAGTTCCGGTTTACTTAGGAGAATGATTCAGGTCATGTGTTGATCTAGAGAGAACAAGGAACCAGATATTATCAGTCTAGCATTGTTAAAAGTTCCATTTATAGATGATATGGAATTAGAGTTTGACTGCAATCTCTTCCTGTATATAGCCTTGAATGTATATAGCCGCTGACTTTCAAATTTAAAATCTTCTGTTTGTTTTTTAAAAGTCTTTAATGTAACCATTATTGATTACATAAAAAACTGCCTTGAAAAGCCATGAATATCCTTTATTCTAATACGATATGAAACTAAATTATGATTTTTTTTATTGAAATCGAACATACCGGATTGTTCAGAAATTTAAATTACATTCAAATTCTATGCAGTTATTGAAGCATTCATATTCAATCGATTGAAACTTAAATTTACGAAGGCACACTGTTGTCACCATGTAAAATGAAATGTAGGATATTTTAAGCTGTTCTTTATGATTGTTGAACAGGAAACTGAAAGTTGAAACATTTTTCTTTTGGAAAAGAAAAATTTTAAAATCATAAGTATAATAATATTATTTCAGCTTTTTAAGAGAATTATACTCCTTTGTTCTGTTTGAATCAACCTCCTTCTTCAGTATTCTTTATGACCCGAATTTTGTTTCTTGCTTTTTAAAGCGTAAAAGGATTTTTTTATCTGTTAAAATTTGGAAATTAATTATTTAAATAATGTTTCTAAATTTTAAGGGCAATTTATGGTAAACGAATATGTATATGCTATAACTATATTTGAATATAATTATAACTACAATTATAAATATTGTTTTTCATATTATAACTACGTATATTTTGCACAAAGTTCTTATAAATATCAGAAAAAAGTTCCGCCTAAAAGTGCTTTTCTTACTTTGAGTTTTCTTTAATTGAGTTTTCTGTTGTTTAATTTCTAGCTAAAATAATGTCAAGGCATAAGCGTTTGAATTCATGGATGGTGAATACATTTGGAGAATCTTTAACATACTTAAAATTTACTCAAACAGCAATGCCACTTTTCTGTTAATTATAGGTAACTTCCCAGACTGGCACTGAATGAGCAAAACTGGATCTGGGTTCTGTAAGAATCCTTACTTGAATTATTATCTTTCTATCTGAGGAAACTATATCCAAATTAAACGTGAATAATTTTATAATAAGGAAAATGTTTGATAAAGTGATAGTTTTTATTTACTTCTTAAATACTCAAACAATAGTAATTATTCTTTTCTGACAGGAAAATAGGTGTAAGGGGGAAGATAGCGAATTGAGTTTATTGCATTCATTACTCATTTGCATGGAGTGCAAAATCTCTTGTGCAGATTTTTAAATTATTACTACAAGTAATTCTTCTAGCGGCTAGAAGAATACCATTGGAAAGAGTTTGTCATAATATAATAATACACATGAAGGATGACATTCATGGTTGACTACCTCAACCGTGAAACCAAATTTTAAGAATTCTGCTTGATTGTTACGAATTTTCTGGCATGGTTTTTTTACACGTTATATGGTTAATACAGTTTTCTTGTTGCGCGCCTGAAGTAGATGCAGCGTCAGGAAAATCAACCCTCAGCTTCTTTGTGTTCAATGGTTTTAACCGGTTATCCATTTATGAATGATCTAAACTCAATAATAATTAAAACTTCTTGTAATACACACCACTATCTGCTCTCACAATTACAATTAAATTTACTCTACGATGATACACGACCTCGCAATCCAATACAATTGCGTTGTATCTGCATAGTTGCGTTGCGTACTGATGATTAGAGTAATTAGACCACTAGACATGATAGAAAATTTGCAGATTTCTATAATGAAAAGTCTTCAGTTAAAAAAAAAAGTTCGCCAAGATTTGGTTTTTCAGTTATAATTTGATCTCGCGAGAGGACATAAAATATTTTGAAGAGAAATGAGGCATACTCTTTTGAATTTTGTGCGTAACCTTTGGGGTACGCATACTTCACTATAGAGAATTCTGTTCTTGCCTAGTAACTTAAATGATTACCGCAAGTTATTCTTTGTTTTATTGATTTTATATATGTTATGTTACGAGATTACATTGACAGTTTCAAGTAGTAGAAGAATTGTTTCTTTATAGAAATATTCTGATAGAATTGTGCTGAATAGCTTATGGTTTGGCAGGATGCGTTACATAGAATCAATATCTGAATAATATTTTTTTTTTGGTTAATTTACACTAACAATTAAATATATAAGTTTTTTAGATTAAAGAATAATGCCAATTACACATGTAAATCACTGTTTGAGTAAGGTTTCACATATTTGTATAGAGTTCAATCTGTTTCTAATAACTGTTACGTCCTGCTTAGGTTTCACTATAAAGAAATATATAAATTTAGATACAGTAATCGCGCGCGAAATAATGGAAAAAGAGCTATCAATAGTAAGTGCTAATGGTGTGAGTGTTTCTTGAGCTATGACATCGAAAGTCGCAACTTCGTACCGCATAAACTGGAAAGTAGTATCTGTCAAGTACAATCGAAAACAAAAGAGAAAAATTACGGACAGAAACTATCCAATGTTAAAGCTGATTATGGCACTAAAACAAAAAGTGCATTTGCAGCTTAAGTGACCTTTTAATTTAATTAGATACAGTAATACGATTATTGTTAAAATAGAACTACACAAATCAAAACAGAACAGCATTCTGCAGCAACTTTTAACTGATGTGAATTTTAAACGCTGCTTGAGTTACAAGGATCAAAAATGCCAATTTAACGATACTTGAAAGAAACTGATATTCTTTGCTGAATCGTCGTACATATTATTTCCGATAATAGGATGAATGTATTCATGGAACCCGACTTTAAAAGTATATCATTCGGATTGTCTTCTTCCATGCGTGAAATATGGAGGCGGTTATGATTTTTGGAACGAGCACTAAGATTTCTGCTACATAACTTCCTCACGTTAGAAGGTCCAATATAAGTATGAGGCTATGAAGACATTATGTCCAACTGGGGGTATCCTAAGTTGCAAACATTGTTTCCTTTAGGTGTAAACCATAAGGACGTGACATAAAAGTTCCAGCCCACACGGTTAGAAATATTCAGGTATTTTTTGCTGAACATGCAAACGAAGTTACATAACAGCGTTGGCTATTCCAAGCCTTGTACTTCAATATTATTTAGCCACTCGGGTAAATTTTGAAATATGAAATCCGAAGTCTATATCCACTGCTCGTCTCTCTAATGGAATTTTCCCGATATTTCCATGAAGAAAGGTGGAAAATTCCATTAAATATCACAATGGATGTGGGAAACGTCATTCTGAGACGCATTCACTCCATTTACATACTATAGATGGCACTACTGTCTTATTATCAATAATTTTTTGTATTTTTTGTCATATTTCCAAAAATGTGATTTAACCATATGCTTGAATATATGCTTGAAATTGATCCTAATCAAAAAATCCTTCAGATATTTTAAATAATTTAAGAAATATGTATATTTAGTTTCTCAGCAATATTTTAATACAATATAGTTGTATATATCTTATGTATACTTATTTTTTAAACATTTATTCCAATAGATATAGTCTCAATTTTGTGGTTGTAATTTCTGAAACTTTCATGACAAATATGAACGAATGTACGCATACAAACACTTTTTCATTCTAATTTCATATAATAGAAGGATTGTGATAATCGCTGATTGTATTTACAGCATTTTAATATTATTACTTCAACTAGAATATCATTATATATATGTATGGAACTATTTGGACCTGCAAAAAAAAAAAAAGTAAGTGATTACTTTCGAGGAGTTTGTTTTGATGATTTGTGAGTTAATAACGAAAACGAACAACATAAGGCCTGGCATGTTATTTTATTTAGCCTGCTATATTGATGATAACATATTCGTAACCAATCAAATAACATGTATAATTAAGCTTTTAAAAATGTTTTACATAATTTGTATTATTTTACGTTTAAAGCAAAGTCATAAAAAGCCTAATATTATTTAAAATGAATATCATATATATTACAATCCATATACTCAGTTCTATTAAATTTTAAATTTAAAATATTGAAATTAATAACGAATATTGAATTCATAATAAAATTACAATTGATTTAAAATTTAAAACAATTTGAGAAATATTTGTATCATTATGTTACAGTCTAAATATTACATGTCTCGAAGCGTGGAGTGACTAATTCAAACTTTACACGAATGTAGAGAAAATAATTATTACATAATATATAAAAAGGAAAATGAAGAATTTCTAGTGAAGAGTGATAGGAAAAATTAAAAAAAAAAGGTTTTTATTTGGAGCCATGAAACTGCAAAATAAATCAATAAATATATATAAAATGTCGAAACTAGTACATAAATCAATTTGAAAAATGTATTGTTTCTAATCAAGTGCCCAATCCGCCAGATTAGATTAGCGGTGCGAAGGTCTGAAGAAGAATACGGAAAAAAAATTCCTGGAAAACATGTAACCACAATCTATAACGTTTACTTTGTATATATTTCCCCAAAGTTCAAAAGTTATCGTTAAGTTATTATATTTATAGTTAAAGTTGTCGTTAAAAAGTTACCTTTAAGATGAACAAATCCACAAGATCCTTCAAAAAAAAAAATATTGAAACCTATTCTGTGGATTCTTCATGTGTTTGGAATGGAAACCACTTCTTGTCCCGAATCGTTTCGAAGAAGCATGCTATGCAATTGTGTGTGGAATTCCCCTAAATATTTCTTTTCCGTTCTTCTCTTCACCTTAGCTACATGTAAAACATTGGGGATTCTTTTACTCCATAATCTCCAGGACGAATGGGCAATGTTCATTACCATTCTCCTTTCAATGTCTGCTTACATTTCTATACTGCGATCCCGAAAGAAAATCCAAATACTTATGTACAAGCTATTGCGAATAGCAAAGATTTTGGGATGTTTCCACTCATGGAATACTTTAGGGAACGCAGTACTTGTCTTTTATATTTGTATATACAGTGCGGGTATATTACAGGGTGTAACATTTCTGTTTTCGAAACTGGCTGTGTTTGGTCACAAGCTGATACGGAATTCAGCATTGATACCTGAAGACTTGAAAACGTATGGAACAGGCATCCGAGACCTTCTGGTAAGCTTAGCCACTGTAGGGTGTTATGGAATTTTAAGTACATTGACAGGTTATTATTGATTTACAAGCACCTGTGGAAAACTGTTTTACTCCTAACTCATAATAAAATCAAAAACTTATGTAGCGAAATACAATTACCAGATTATAGTACAAATTTACCAACAAATATCATTATCGATGAATTTTGTTGATGGATTCCTTTCCAACACTGCGTTTATCCTTGTTTTGTGCAGCATGAGTGGTTTTTTCAATTACACTTATTTGCTCATTTTTATCTCGGAGAAAGATTGGGCAAATTATATATTTATTTTTAAATTGATTGAGTATTATTTGATTTTTCTTCTAATAGTGATGCTGCTGGCAGCAGCGGCAAATTAGGCATCAGCTCCCACAAGGGATTTGATAATCTTTTAAACAGGATGGTTTCCGGAACATTATCTAGAATTAAATGTCTGTATGTGCCACAAGTTATAAACGAAAGTTTCTTTGACTTTATGGAACATTTACAAAATTGAAAAGTCTTTGCTTCTTAGTGCACTGGGGACTCTTGTAACGTATGGGTTTCTAGTCGGTAACATACGAATTGCTCAAGGATCTTAAAAATATGTATAAGTTGCTGTTTTTATCATTTGATATAAATTGATCAACGTGAGAACAGCTTTACCACTTTTCATGTCTCCTGGAATTTGATTACACTGCTCTTATCTGAGTAAATACAGAACAATAAATTTGCGTTAAATGCTGTAGCCTTTCTCCAATAAGTGATTTTATTTCCTAATAAGAATGCAACTTGTAAGTCTTTCTTAACTGATCTTTAAGGAACGGATGGTTTGCAAATTCCGCAACTGGCGGCTCCTTTGGAGTGTTCTCTGTTTCTAACTGTGATGAAACGAGTCAAAGTAATCTCTTTTCTGCATCTCTATTTAAAATATGCTCAGTGAAGACACTGTGGTAACTCTGAAGCCATGCATACATGCTTCGATTTTTTTTGGATTTATTCTTGTTGATAGAATCAAATACATACAATTTCAACTGCAGACTTTTATATATGAAGTACATTTTTTTGTTTCGTACATATATTGAATATAAGCAGTGAATAGAGGATCCGCAGTTCTACACAAAATGATATTTTAATAATTATTAACAATAAATCTGAGCAAAACTATCCTTAATGTAAATAAAATAACGAAAATAATTATTTTCAAAAATTTATTAAGCGTTTAGTTAACATTCCGTCATAGGAATTGGATTTTCAAAACAGACAGATTCCAAAGACAACTGATTTAAACTTTTTTGAGCTAAATTTAAAAAAAAAAATCAGTTATCTATATCAATGTTTCTTTTAATCAGGTAACAAAAGTATTTCTACAGTTCTATTTGTTTGCATATCAATTATTTTATTTTCGTGTATTCAATACATATAACTTCCGATTTCACCTGCAATGAAATTGGAGAAAGTTATTTTTATCTCTCCTTCTTTTCTCTCACGACTGTATAAATTTTGTACAGTATCTGAGATCACTAATTACGAAAGGTATATTTATTTTAATATTTTACTTTAAAATACCAGAACAATTAAAAAAAGTATCAAAGCATTATTCTTATAGTTAATGAATATCTCATACATTTATCAACAGAAAATCCATTTTCATAGAAATTTACACCAATTTACAAATAAATTTGTTTCAGTTCTAAAATATGAAAAAGAATTGAAATTGTTTTAAAAGTATAAACTATATTGTAACATTATTACGAAAAATAGAATGATATCCCATAAAAGTTTTATTTGTGTAGAATTTCGTCGTCTCGAAATCTTTAAACTGTAATTTCCTTATAGTTACTCCCTTTAATTCAAGAAATATTTGAGGTTAATTAAAATTTCGATCTGAGACCCGGAAGGCGTAAAGAGTTGATTGGTTAGTTTTCAATTATGAATCCACTTATATAATGTTCGAAAGAGGAAAATTTCTATGAATAATCTGTTTTATATTTAAGTTATCGACATAAATTGAAAAAAGTTATTTCAATGTACTGAAAATGTAATAAAATAATACTTTATGAAAGTGATTGTAAAATATATGTAATATTTTTCACATTAATGATGTTTACAAAGTCATCTAGTACGCTCCCTCAAATTTTTCTGACTGTGAACGTTGTGAGTGTTTCTCGAATTATGACATCGAAAATCACTACCGTGTACCGCATCCAAGAAAAAGCAGTATGTGTCAAAAAAGAACGAGAACTAAAGAGAAATATTACTGAAACAAAGTATCCAAAGTAAAAATTGATCATTTCATCAAAACAATGAGGTAGGTTGCTGTTTTAGTGACCATTGAACTCAACTAGATACCGTATACCAGATTATTGTTAGAAAAAAATGCACAAACAACAAATCATAGCAGAATAACATTCTACAGAAAATTTTGACTAATGTGAATACTAAACATCTTCTGAATTAGTGCAAGGGTATAAATCTCGATTTAACAATGCATGAAAGAAAGTCATGAGGCTCCACGAATCTTCATACACATTATATCTCACAGTAATATGAATGCACTAATTGAAAAGTACTTTTATATCCTTCGAATTGTCTTCTTCAAAACGTAAATCACGGAGGCGGTAAGGATTTGGCCAAATATCTCGTGGTTTCCTGCTAATTTTCAAGAAGAAACATGAATTTCATACAGGATTTATACAATCCCATTCTTACACGTATTCAGCAAATTTTATATGTTACAGATGACCTCTGGATCTTATTAATACAGAGTTTTGTATTTTAGTAGTGTTTTCGTAATTTTGATAAACACCTGTAATAACTTAATTAAATGAGATATGTATTCAAATAAATGCTTGAAAGTTGCTTGAAATTCAATCCTAATTTTACTTTCTTTTTGACATTTATGTAATTTATGATACTTAAAAATTAAGATATTTAGCAACATTTTAGAGCAATATTCTTTTCAAGAATACTCCTTTTTAAACATTTATTATTTACAGATAAATTTTATTATTTGTATTTCTTGATTCAATTCAGTGCTTGTAATTTCTAAGAATTTTATGATACAAATAAATACATGTTCGCGTGCAGACAATTTTTATTTTTAATTTCAACTAATAAAAGGATAGCTGATAGTATTTGCAGCATTTTCATATAATGACTTCCAGCCTTGTATCATTAAATATGTAAGGAAGATATTGGACCTGTAAAATTGAACACAATAGATTGCTTTCAAAAAGTTTGTTTTTATGTTTTTTTTGAATTATAAAAGATAAATCACAAAAGGAGGCCTTGGATGTAACTTTTATTTATCCAACTATATTGATAATAGCATATTCATAACTAATCAAAAACATGTATAGTTAAACTTTTGAATACTTATTTTATATAAATTATTATTTTATGATTCAGGCAAAGTCGTAAAAAGCGTCGTATTATTTAAAAAGATAATAAGCTATATCTCAATCTACATTCTCGTTTACAATAAATTTAAAATTACAAATATTGAAATTCATAACATACATCGAACTGATAATAAAAGAAATTTGTTGTTTTAAAATTTTGAATTATATATATCAGTTGAGAAATGTTAGAGGTTTGATATTATGGTGTAAGTATTACATGTTTCGAAGAGTAACGTGACTTATTCAAACTTTACTTTAATTTTAAGAAGAGTAATATGTCATAAAATATGAAAGAAAAATAAAGAACTACTACTGAAGAGTATTATGAAACATAAAAAGTGCTTTGATTTAGAGCATTGCACTGCAAAATAAATATAGAAAGAAAAGTAAAGTATCGAAAACAGTATATAAATCACTTTAAAACTTTCATTGCTTCCAATCAAGTGTATATTCTACGTGGTTATATCAAGAATGAAGGTCTGAAAGAAAAATATGGATTATTAATCCTAGAAAAGGTGATACCAATCTTTAATGTTCTCTGCGTATATATACTTCACTAACGTTCAGAAGTTACCTTAAGCTCCTTGAAAAAATGAACAAATCAACACGATCCTTGAAAACCACATTGAAACCTTTTCTGTGGATTCTTCAGGTGTTTGGAATGGAAACGACACCTTGTCCGGAATCATTTCGCAGGAACAAGCTATGCAGTTGTGCCTGGAATTCTCCTAAGTATTTCTTTTCCTTTCTTCTCTTCACCTTAGCTATGTGCGAAGCCTCGTGGATTCTTTTGCTACCTAATCTTCAAGACGAATGGACAATCTTCGTTATCATCCTTCTTTCAGTATTTACTTACATTGCTATGATTCGATCCCGAAAGAAATTCCAATTGCTTATGTATAAGCTAATGAAAATTGCAAAACTTCTGAAATGTTTTCACTCATGGAAAACTTTAAGGAACTTAGTACTTGTCTTTTATATATGCATGTATGGTGCGAGTATACTCTTCGGTGTAACATTTTTGTTTTCGCAATTGGCCATCCTTGATCACGACCTGGTGTGGAATTCGACATTGATATCTGAAGACTTGAAAGTGTATGGAACCATCTTCCGAGACCTTCTGGTAAGCTTATCAATTGTAGCGTGCTATGGAATTTTCAGTACATTGACAGGTTATTATTGCTTTGTAAGTTGGTGTGGAAAATTATTTTACTCTGATCTCCTTATAGAATCAAAAACTTACATAATGCAACAAAATTATCAGATTATACTACAAATTTACCAAGAAATATCTCATTCGATGAATTTTGCTGATGAATTCCTTTCCTACCCTGCGTTTATTCTTGTATTGAGTAGCATGAGTGGACTTTTTAGTTTCACTTATATGTTTATTTTAATCTCGGAAAAGGATTGGGCAAATTATGTATTTATTTTTGGATTGATTGTATATAATTTCATAATCCTTCTAATGGTGATTTTGCCGGCAGCAGCTGCAAATCACATGGCAACTCTCGCAAATGATTTAATTACATCTTTGCCAGGATGGTTTCCGGAACGTTATCTAGAATTAAACGTATGTATATGCCAAAAGTTTAAAACGAAAGTTTCGTTGACTTTGTGGAACATTTACAAAATTGAAAACTCTTTGCTTCTTAGTGCACTGGGAACTCTTGTAACATATGGTTGTTTAATAGGAAACATACGAATTTCTCAAGGATCTTAATAAATAAAAATGTTGTCGTTTTTGGCAACTGATATTAAATAATCCTATCGAGAACAGCTTTATGTCGTTCCAATTCACCTCAATTGCTATTATCTGTAAACACGGAATAAAAAAAATTTGCTTAAAAACTTGCACCTATCTTTGTTATGTGCGTTTTTCTTCTTTCTAGAATGCAACTTGTAATCCTTTCTTAACTACAGTTTTAGCCATAATCGCCAAGAAGATGGAACCGTAAACTTTCTTGTCGACATCTCTTCGTAAATTATGCTCATCAAAGTCCCCATGTTAACTTTGAATCCTTGCATACATGTCTTGAATTTCACTTTTTCAATTTCAAACTTTTTTTTATAAGTAAGTACTTTTGTTTCGCGTTTATATTAAATATAAGCTCGGAATAGTTCAAGTATATTTCAATTTAAAATGATGTATTGATAAGTATTCTAGAGCTAAATATGTGAAAAACTATCTTTGATGGTAGAAAAAATGTCAATGATAATTTTTTTAAAAAACTTATTAAATAATTAGTTAACATTACATATTTGAAATTGAAAATTTTCAGAACAGATTCCAATGATATCTACAATGAAGAGAAACATTTCTAAAGAGAAACTATCCACTGTTAAAGCTGATCCTGCCATCAAAACAAAGAAGTGGTTTGTAGCTTAAGTGATCACTGAACTCAACCAGATATCGTATACTAGAATATTGTTGGAAAAAAGTACACAAACAACAAATCGTAGCAGAATAACAATGTACAGAAAATGTCGACTAATGTGAATGCTAAACGTCGTCTGAAGTAGTGCAAAAGTCATAAATCCCGATTTAACATTGCATGAACAAAAGTGATGTGGCTCCGTGAATCTTCATACACATTATATCCCGCAACAGAATGAGTGCACTAAATGAGAAGAACTTTAGATCATTTTAATTGTCTTCTTCAAACTGTAAATGACGGAGGCTGTAATGCTTTGGTCAAAGGTCTCGAGGTTTTCTACTAATGTCCAAGAGGAAAGTGTTAACATTCCATGAATTTCATACAGAACTTAAACAATCCCATTCTTACACGCATTCGGAACGTTTTATATGTTACAGGTGACCCTGCGATCTTGTTATATGTATTTTCAACTTTTGTAGTGTTTCCGTAATTTAGATACATATCTGTAATAACGTATTTAAATGTACTGCGTGTTCAAATGCATGAAGATGCTTGAAATTTTATCTTAATTATATTTCGATATTTTATGTTACAAAATTTGTGACACATAAAAATACAGATACTTAACAATATTTTAGAGCAGTATACTTTTCAAGAGCCCGCATTTTTTAAAAAAGTTTTTTATTTATTACTTAAAGATAAATTTATTATTTATAGATATTTTTTCAAATCAGTTCTTGTAATATCAAAGAATTTTATGATGCGAGTACTCATAAACATATGTTCGCCTGCAAATACTTTTTACTTCTGAAATTAATTTAATAAAAATATCCCTGATAATGTTTGCATCATTTTAACATTATTACTTCCAGTAATGTAGCATGAAATATATAAGGAAGGTATTGGACCAGTAAAATAGATCGCAATAGATTACTCACAAAAAAGTTTGTTTTTATATTTTTGAGTTGTGAAAGAAAAACAACATATAAAACCTCAGATGTAACTTTTATTTATTCTACTATTTTGATGATAACATATAGATAACTAATCAAATAACATGTATAATCCAACATCTGAGTACTGATTTTATGTAATTTGTGTTACTTTATTATTCAAGCAAAGTCGTAGAAAACCTTATATTATTTAAAACGATAGTAAGTTATATCTTAATGTATATTCTCGGTAACAAAACTTAAAATTACAAATATTGAAATGATAACAAATACCAAATTGATAATAAAAAAAATATTCATTTGGATTTTAAATTATAAATCGATTGCGAAATATTTTTCAACATGATGTTGTGGTCTAAATATTACATATTTCGAAATGTAGAGTGACGTATTCAAACTGTACACTAATGTAGAGAAAGGGATTATTTAATAATACATAAAAAAGAAAATAAAAAACTTCAAATGAAGAATGGTGAAAATAAAAATAAAATGTTTTTAATTTGATGCCTTTTATTGCAAAATAAATAAAGAAAGAAATTTAAAATGACGAAATCAGTGCATAAATCAACTTGAAACATTTATTGTTTTTAATCCAGAGTTCCTTCTGCCAGATTATATCAGCGGTGAAGGTTTGTTAAAGAATGCGGAATACCAATCTTAGAAAACGTGAAACCAATCTGTAATGTTTACTGTGTGCATATGTTTCACTAACGTTAAAAAGTTATCTTAAGCTCCTCGAAAAATTGAACAAATCAACACGATCCTTGAAAAAACATTAAAAATTATTCTGTAGATTTTTCATATGTTTGGAATGTAAGCGACACCTTGTCGGAATTGTTTCAAAGTAACAAGCTATGCAGTTGTGCATGGAATGCCCTTAAGTATTTCTTTTCCTTTCTTCTCTTCGCCTCAGCTATGTGCGAAGCCTCATGGATTCTTTTACTCCCTAATCTTCTAGACGAATGAACAATCTTCGTTATCACCCTTCTTTCAATATCTGCTCACATTTATAAGCTGCAATCCCGAAAGAAATTCCAGTTACTTTTGTATAAGCTATGGAAAATAGCAAAACTTTTGGAATGTTTTCACTCATGGAAAGTTCTGGGGAGCTCAATACTTGACTTTTATGTTTGTATATACGGTGCGAGTATATTCTTTGGTGTAATACTTCTGTTTTCGTAACAGGCTGTTTATTTATCGCGACCTGGTACGAAATTCGACATTAATATCTAAAGACTTAAAAACGTATGGAACAGGCATCTGAGACCTTCTAATAAGCTTATCAACTACATTAAGCTATGGAATTTTAAGTATATTGACAGGTTATACAGCAGCAGCTGCAAATCAGGAGGCAGATCTCGTAAGGAATTTAATTATCGCTTTACCAGAATGGTTTCCGGAATATTATCTAGAATTAAACTTATGGATATGCCAAAAATTAAACTTAAATATTTCTTCGACTTTGTGGAACATTTACAAGATTGAAAAATCTTGGTTATTAGTGCATTGGAGACTCTCGTGTGTAAAGTATGGTTTTCTAATCGGTAACGTACGAATTGCTCAAGGATTTTAAAATATGAAAATGTTGTCATTTTTGGCAACTGATATGCAGTGATCCTCTCGAGAACAGCTTTGTCTCCTTCCATGTCGCATGGACTGATATTATCTGGAAACACAGTGTAAGAAACTTGCTTAAAAACTTTTATCTTTCCTTCAGTGCATTTATTTCTTTGTTAGAATGTAACTTGTAATCCGTTCTTAACTGAGGTCTGAGGAACCATTGCCACATGACAAGTGTATAGGTAGAAGAACTAGCTCAGTGTTCACTATTTCTATAATGAGTTTACTTATCAAGGAGGTAGAACCATAACTTTTCTTGTCAACATCTCTTTGAAAAATATGCGCATCGAAGACACCAAGTAGCTCTGAAGGTTTGCATACATGTTTTGAATACTTTTTTGCCCTACCTTTGTTGTTCGAAGTAAGCATATGTAATCTCAATTGGAGATTTTTATTTGTGAATTAATAATTTTTTGTTTTCTGTATATATTTAATATAAGTATGGAATGATTAATCTATGTAGGGATTGGCAGCCCGATATTCGATTCTATTCGTTCCTTTTCCTGCTCGATAATTTCTGCAGTTTATTTGTATTCAGAAATTTCACAGATCTACAAAAAATGTATCAAAGATAGTCTTAGGTTTTCCAAAACAATTGATGAGAGCCTTCTGAATCAATTAAACTGATTGGAATTATCATAGTCAAATACAGTGCTGAGAGTTCCGTATTTATGCCATTGTTTGATGAAAAAGGTTACTTGTACACATTCTGGCTAGATCACCCATTGCATCCCCATTTTGAAATGAGGTACAGGTTTATACTTTTTTTAAATATTTCATTCACAGGAGCTGTGGACAAAACTTTCGACGTGATATGTTTCAGGAGAGCCTGAAGTGGAATCTTTGCCCCAAACTCAAATACCTCACATTCTTCAGGGAAACGTACCTTCTTGGCTTTGAAGAGTTCATAATAAAATTAAAAATTTTTCAATCCTGTTCTCAAACAGGCATTTCTTAGAATAAAGTACTGCGATTTGGATTGATTGAGAGATATTTAAGGCAAGTGTGTCCACACTTGAGAAGGAAATCACGTACGATTTCTTATTGATATCGCACAATGTTTTAATGCCTCCATATCTTTCCTGAATTGTCCAGTAATTTGTTATGACTTTCATCTTGATATTTTGATCTTTTTGCCACAAATTCATTTTTGCATTAAAAAGTTCTCTTCTTCGGAACCCTTGGCATCAAATCTTACTCTACACATTTTTTTGCCTTTCAAAAAGTTCACCGAAAGACAATGATTTCTTCGGCTGACTAAAGAAATCCTTCGGGATAATCAAAACCTTTATTGAGATAATTTTTATGAAGAAGAAATTCTTTGTTTAGTAAGCATTTATCCACTTTTTTTCAATTGGATGCAAATTGATTTATGTTTATTTTGAAGAAGTAAAATGTTAATCATAGATAAATTAAAAGCAGATGTGTTGAGCAAAATTCTTTCTTTTAGAATTAGATAATTTTGTGTACTGTATTAATAAATTAAATAACTCAAAATAGCTAAATAACTCTACTTCAAAAACACATAAAAACATTCTTAAGTTGAAAAACGATTTCAAATTTACAACAAAATTAATAAAGGCAGATAATAAAATATTAAAGTAGATAATACGAATTATGAAAACTTTTGACAATGTTCTTTTTACATATTAAAATAAAGGCAGACTATAAAATATTAAAATAGACAATAATTTATGATAGATATTGAAGGTATTCTTTTCAAATATTGATATAAAGGCAGAAAATAAAAAACGATAAAGTAGACGCTAATTAATTAAAGTTATTGACGATATTCTTATCAGACATTGAAAATAAGGCAAGCACTAAACAATGACATTAAATATATCTTAAGAAAAATGTAACTGTTTTTCCAACAAAAATAAAATGAATTTGTGCAACATGATTTTATATAAAAAAAAGATTTTTTCATCCCATATTGTTAAACTTAAAAGATATTTTTTCGTAGAATTGGGGGAAGTTGGATATAATTTTTACATATTTATCTCTCAAAATATGTAAAGTAAACTTTTATGAAGTCTGGTTTTCAGAACAACTTGGAATATTTTTGTAATGCACCCAACAGCTTGGAAAATATCAGAAGTTACTATCCACAAGGGTTATAAACTGCTTCAAACAACCCATTTATTTTTATTAATGTTTTTCTAATAGACCTCAGTTGCAAAAGAACGATACAAGAACTTCATTAAGAATGCGATTATTTTAGGGATGATTAAACAGGGAAGACACGATTTTATGAAAATTCAGTCTTCAGGATCACAATTTCATCTATAATTCCCTCAATCATGGCGAGTAGTGTTTATACACAATGTTTATCCCTACGTTTTCTTATAGCCAAGAACCTATAAGACGATGATATTCACTCATTGAGCCGAAAACAAAAGTTTGATTTTTTCGTCCATGTCCAAATGAATTCCTGTTTCGTCTCTCTGTGCGTCGTTTGAAGTAATGCAAGGATCAAGGAGCCGTATTGATTTGGGTAATGATGTCACGGCATTTTGTTAGACAAGTTTTTGATGTTTGACCCTTGCAAGGTCAAATATCAGTAAGAGTCTATGAGGGTATTAAATTCAGCTAGATGCATCCTAGAGCGCAGACATTGTTTTATTCAAGTGTGTGAAATGTATGGAGGTGACAATAATATCCGAATCCATATGGTTAGATTTGTACAAGTATTTTATGAAGAACATCCTGACGAAATTACATAACTCTGTTGTTAGTTGAGGTCATGGATCTCAAAATTATTCAGCCACTCGAGTCTGTTTTAAAGAATAATGTCCACAACCGATATCCATTATCCTCTGTATGGGATATTTTCATATATCTCAAAATGACAGGTTTAATATTCCATTAAAAATTAAGCAGGATTTGGACAATTCTATTATTTACATAATACGGGCCTTCAGTCTAATAAATAAAGCTTCTTGTATTTCTTGCTATGTTTCTGTAATTTTGATAGCCCCCTGTAATGCTAAGGAATGTAAAACATATTCAAATGCTTGAAATTCAAATTCAAATGAAACATATTCAAATGTTTTATTCCTAATTTTACTTACTTTTTGATACTTTAAAAATTTTATGGAACATAATTTTAGATTTTAGCAATATTTTAGTACAATACGTTTTTCAAGAATACTAATTTTTAAAATTGCGTTCCAATAGATGTGCATTCAACTTAGTACTTGTAAATGATAAGAATTTTCATGCTAGACACATGAACGCATGTACGTATGCAAACATATACTTTTTTTAAATTTCATTTTTTAGAAGAAATGCTAATAGAACTAGTGCAGTATTTTAATATTATTACTGTAACTAATATATCATTAAATATGTAAAGCGCTTACTGGACTTGAAAAATAGAATGCAAGCAATTGCTTTCAAAAGTTTGTTTTGGCTTTTTTCGGAATATTAAAAGAAATTTAGTCCTTGGTGTAACTTTTATGTATTGTATTATATTATTATGATTATATATTCATAATCATTCAAATAACATGTAAAACTAAACATTTGAAAACATATTTTTCATAATTTGTATTACTTTATGATTGAAGAAGTCTTAAAAAGCTAATATTACTTAGAACGAATATCAGGTATGTCTCAATCCATATTCTTGGTTACATTAAATTTGAAATTATGAATATTGCAATTCCTAATAAATATTGAATTGATAGTAAAATTACGATTTATATAAAATTTTAAATTTAAGCCTAATTGAGAAATACATTGTGAACAAAATATTACATGTTTCAAAGAATAGCGTGACTAATTCAACCTCTATACGAATTCTAAGTAAAGTATTATGGCATAATATTAAAAGGAAAACAGAGAATTTCTATTCAAGAACAATATGAAACATAAAAGGGAGATTTATTTGGTATCTTGACGGAAAAACCATATAAAAATAAAATGTCGAAACCAGTATATAAATCATTTTAAAACTTTCATTATTTCTAAGCAAAAGTCCATTGTGCCAGATTATATCTGAAGTGAAGGTCTGAAGAAGAATGCGGAAAACCAATACCAGAAAACTTCAAAACCATCTGTAAGGCTCACTGTGTATATATATACTTCACTAACGTTCAAAGTTATATTACGCTCTTTGAAAATGAACAAATCGACAGGGATGTTTAAAAAAACATTGAAACCTATTCTGTGGATACTTTATGTGTTTGGAATGGAAACGATACCTTGTCCGCAATTGTTTAACAGGAACAAGATCTGCCGTTATGCATGGAAGGCCCCAAAGTATTTCTTTTCCTTTCTTCTCTTCGCCTCAGCTATGTGCGAAGCCTCATGGATTCTTTTACTCCCTAATCTTCAAGACGAATGGACAATCTTCTTTATCATCATCCTTTCAATATCTGCGTACATTGCTATGCTCCGATCCCGAAAGAAATTCCAAATACTTATGTATAAGCTATTGAGAATTGCAAAACTTCTGGAATGTTTCAGCTCATGGAATACTCTAGCGAACGCCGTACTTGCCTTTTATGTTTGTATGTACGGTGGGAGTATATTTTTCAGTGTAATATTTCTGTTTTCACAACTGGCTGTCCTTGATCACGACCAAGTATGGAGTTCGACTCTAATATCTGAAGACTTGAAAATATATGGAACAGGTATCCGAGACCTTCTAGTAATTATAGCCACTGTAGCGTGTTTTGGAATTTTCTGTACATTGACAGGTTATTACTGCTTTGTAAGCTGTTGCGTAAAACTATTTTACTCTGAACTCACTATAAAATCAAAAACTTTTGTAACCGAACAAAATTACCAGATTTTACTACAGATTTACCAAGAAATATCCCTTTCGATGAAATTTGCTGATAAATTCCTTTCCTACCCTGCTTTTATTCTTGTATTGAGTAGCATGAGTGGAATTTTTAGTTTCACTTATATGCTCATTTTTGTCTCGGGGAAGGATTGGGCAAATTATACTTTTATTTTTGGATCGATTGTATATAATTTGATAATTCTTCTAATGGTGATTTTGCC
>BMAW01028154.1:241861-291223 GCA_019974015.1 Nephila pilipes | reverse complement strand
GTAAATCATAATAGAACTTTTTGTCGGAAAAATGTACAAACTTTTAATTAAATAATCTTAATCTTTTAGTTCATTTTAGACTAAGTTATATATGTTTCTTTTTTTTAAATATTTTGTTTTGGCACAAGAAGTAGCATTCTAAAACTGAAATTATAATATCTTCAAGTCAAGTAAATCAATAATAAAATACATCTTTACAAATACCAACAAATAATTTGTCTAAGGACATATAACTAGAGGCAAATGTTTTGCGTCAGGGGCATATGCAATCAGTTATGATCGGTTGAGCTGCCATCTAATGTTGAAGTCCTGAGTCACCACTTCAGAGTAGGACGTTTCTTCCGAAGCATCGCAAGGGATTCTTTTTCCCTACCCTGTGCCCCGTGGAGGGGGAGAGAGTAGCTGACCTTGGAAGCCATTGCTGTTTCGAATCCTGGACCAGTGGGGGCAAAGAATGTTGATCGGTCACTTTCTGCTGTGCCTTAACTAACTGGCTAAAGAGGACTCTCTATTCGGGTTTGTTAATAAAGCATTTTAACTTCTGACACTGTTGTTGAAGAGAGTTGCTGTAACCTTTTAAATGCCAACAAAAATAGAAATGCCAGCTCCTTCAAGAAATAAGTCCGTAGATGTGTTCAAAGGGAGCAGTTTTAAAGAGGTTCATTAATAACATAGATCTTCAATAAAGTCAAAGCAAAATTTTTCTTGGACATTTGACGTATATTCGTTTTCATTGTCTTGTAGTGTTGAGAGTAAAAACATCCTGGCAGAGAACCAATGTTATCTCTATCAACGCAGTTCAGTAACAGACATCGTCAGACAAGACAGCAGCTCTAGGGTTATGAAATAATGCGTTATTCCTTCAAATGTAAATACTTGACTTTAAACGATCCTCATTTAGGAAGAAGATGAAAGTTTTACTCACACCAAAATTCCACAAATGAAGCGCAGGAGTTTAACAAAAGCAGGATAGGCTAGAAAATCATTGGTAAAAATAAAAGTTTATATTATTTTATGATAAATTTGTAAGACACTCTCATAATAGTGAAATTCAATAAAAGTTTTTGAGTTCGGAAAGAATTCTTGGAAAAATAAATTCTAACAGTTGCGGGGGAAAAAAAACCTGTAATAATCGACGAAATGGAGGCAGAAACCATGCAGTATTAATAAAGAAACACTAAAGATACGTCTTGCATACACATACGAGTTAAGTACTCTCTTGATTCTTTAACAATACGGGATGTTGCACGAATAGCGTTGCGCTTATAACAGCTTAATTTAGGTTTGAGAAAAATAGTTACTTTACAAAAATTCATAGATCGTACAAAAGTGATATATAAGAGTATAAAAACAATTATTATCATTTGTCAGGAGCACTTCAGACAGTTTCTACGATTCTCCAAAAACACTAAATAATCTTTCACGATCAATACAGAAATATAAAAGCAACATTTTGAAGAATAGTAAAAAGGATGAGAGTTTATGTGGAATTTTAGAAATAATACATCCACACGATTTCGCAAACCTGTGTTCAGAAATAGAAAGAGCTTAGTGATGTACGAGTATGTACTTTTTGAGAATTCAATATCTAATTACAGTAATTATTCTTCTCAAAGGACAAATAACGATTCATGATTTCCATTCCTATCAAGTGAAAAAGAAATAAAAAGTGAAGAAGTTATTTTTGTAGCATATATCTTTTGGTTTCTTCATGGTAAGGAAATATTTACTAAACGTATGTATGATCTAATAAATTTTTTATATACTCTACTGATATTTGAAATCTCTGTAAAAATCTTCTCTCTAAAAATATTTTATTTATGTTGCAGAGAGGATAACTTAATTGTTTTTGCTATTCAAATCATATCTGAAATTTTCTGTCTGATTTTTGACTGTTGTTTTACGTTATACCAAATTATACGTATCGTATTAACCAAATTATACGTATCGTTCCTACGTTATTACTCGTAGACACCCACCTCTATTGTCCCGCAATTTAACTGTTAATAATAATTTATATTTCTGTTTCAGTTTGACTTGAAATTTATTTTTAATCTGTTATATCATTATTCTAAAAATTATATTAAATCACATAATCTGCCGGCATTAAAAATAATTATTCATACTCTTAGAAACAGTATGAAACCAATTATGCTTAAATTTCAAATTCAGTATATTAATAATAAAGAAAACAAATAAGGAACTTTAACATTTAATTTAAATTGTAAAATTTGAATACTCTGACTTCCTAATACTTTCATCAAATGTTAAAATATATAAATATCGAGAAAAAACGGTTACTAAGCTTTCGGAAAAAATCTTCCTAGGATTAACCGATATTTAAGTAAAATCGAAAAATTACACGAAATAGTAAAAATGATATTTTAATGCATAAAAGTATTAGAATTGAAGAAGAAATTTAAGAAATTAAAGGTTTTTGAAAACATTTAATTAATATTAACTTATTATAAATGAATGATTTTTGTCGTTTTGATTATTAAACGTTTTGAGAAAAATTACTTGTTCTAAAATCAGATTTCTCTTCTCATATCAAATATCTTCAAGAATTTTTAAAATAAGGATTCTTTTTGTCATTTGCTTTTAAATTGGAAGGAAATATTTAGGTTTAAATTTATAGAAAAATATATACTGCCAATATAGTTCTTCCAAAGCTAGTGTTCTTATTATGACAATTTTCCCTTTGGATTTTTTTTTATCACAATTAGTTGTTAGATTTTAGCCAGTTACTAGACATAATTTAATAAAATTAAATAAGTATAAATGTTGATATAATACCACAAAACTCATACAAAATTTTAAGTACTCATTTATGATCATTTGCACAGCTTTTCAGTGGAAAAAAGTTCAGTAGAGAGGACACAAAATGGAAACAATAAATAATATAGAGCATGAACTTATCTTACATCTATGCAGGTTTCACAATGGGAATTTATGCTGAAAATAAGACAGTTTATAAGGCCTCCTCTCAGTCGGTCCTACATCTCCAACAATGTTCTATTCATATCCTCTTGGATTGTTCTATGAGGGTGATGAGGAGTTGTTATTGTCAACACAAAAATATCCCAAAATGCTATGTAGGCTTAAGATCTGATGATCTGACTGGCCAATCCATTTCTCAAAAATCCTCACTTTGAATTTTATGGTTACTTTAGTGCTATTTGGACATGATTTGTTCTCCACAAAAATGAAATCAGTGCCTTGTGCACATCTGAAAAGGCGAACATAAGGTAGTTAAAGAAAGGGACAAGGAGTGAGGGAATAAGGGTAGATGTTAGCATCATAACTCTACTGGTTAATCTAAGGTTACAATAGAATGAAAAAACAGGGTGATAGTCAGATTGGCTGTCTTAGCACCGTATTCACAACTATCAGCCATCCGACGTACAGCAAGTATTCATTAGCACAATTGACTGACATCTCAGACTGCGGAATTTACACTTCCTTCGATGCCCCCCCCCATATGTACACCTTCATGTTTTATTACAATGATACCGGGTTAGATCAGTTTAAAATTGTGTTGAAAGGAGACAGACAATGGAATGATGAGTCTGTAGTTGTGAGTCCCACTTCTATTCGTGCCTTAGCCATTCAATGTAAACCTTGACTGTAGATGCTCAGAGCAATGTTGGGATCCTTCTGTAGTTGGTCTTCTCTAAGTAATGTTTTTGTGGCATAATGAGAGCCCAGCGTTAAGGGAGTGATCATAAGTGACTTCAAGTGCTTCCTTTTTTTTCAAGAGTCCTGGTAATTTCGTGCAACAAGGTGATTCCCAACCGCAAACGGCACGATATGTCCAGGATAGATTACATCGTATACAAAAATTTCATGGGATATAATATCTGCTCCCTATATATAATCTCTGGGACCAGTTGAAACGTGAATTAACACAATGCCTTAGTATTCAAAATTTAGAAAGCCCCTTACTACGACCGTGGATCAGTATACTCAGAATAACACCAACGTCTCTTCGACTCAATGAAATTGTGACTCGTATTGTAGTACTTATTGACACAACGCGCCATTGAAAGAGATTGGTGTGACCCGTAACTGATGTAATTGACCATAATTGTTATTGACCGTTAGATTATTTAGAAAATATAACAATAGCAATTCCTACAAAGAAGTGTTTCAATAATAACGACTATAATCTCCCTCCAAACTCTAGACTAATTCATGTTACAAAGAGGGATTATTGATGGCTCTTTAAAAAAGTACCTTTTAAAATGTGTTATAATTATAATTGTTAATTGTTATGTACCTATCTTGATATATATATATATGTTGGATTTAAGAATATTATTACAATATATATATATATATATATATATATATATATATATAGGATTAAGGAGCAAAATCGAATATTATTATTATTATTATCATCCAAGATTTAATATTCCATAAGTTTAGTAAAGTATTATAATAAAGTTAATTAAAGAGAAACTGCAAGAGTTTAACCAATCAAAAATTCTTAAATTTATTTTGCTTCGAGCACAAGTAACCTTTATATGAATGCAAGAAACTCTTATGCATAAGAAAATCAATGCAACACAAACAGGATTATATCAGTTTTAATGGAAAATCACATACAAATCTATTTTGTTCGAAACAATTGTGAGTTCATATACATTGAAAAATATTATGGCTGTTCAATTTTATTACAAAGTCTTCGAAATAAGTAACTAATGTTGATAAAATAATTTTATTCAAAGATATGAATTTCATATATATTAAATGTTTATTATAATCAAATTTGATTCAAATGTAAAAGGAATATAAATTTAAAGAAGAGAGAAATTTACTCCAAATTTACATTATTACTTCAATACAACGAAATGTCATTACATGTATGGCACGCGAATTTTATATGAATACGAATAACTCATTTTCAAATGGCATTTGTAAATAAATGTAAATAAATCAGTAATTTAGGCTACGTCATTTTCAAATTATCTTATCATAAAGAAAATATTCATGAAATTTTGGCTCCCAAATTATTATTCACATTTTTCTTGGCAACTAAAATGTTCAATCAGTGTTTTGCTTTTAAAACTGTTAAGTTGCCAAATAAACAATTTTTACCTTATGTTGAACATGTCCAGAAACGTTCTTGAGAAGATATTTTTACCAATTTTGATTATTTTCCATTGTATTGGAGTTGAAACATTGCCTTGTCCTAAATTTTACCGAAAATGGAAAATTTTAACTTGGGTTTGGAATTCTCCGAAATATCTCTCTGTTTTCCTTGTTGCCTTTTGTCTCACATTCCAAATCGCTTGGATGTTTCTAATATCCAACACAAAAAGAGACGTTGCAGTTTTTGCCATTCTCATACTACAGATATCTGCACACGTAACTATGTACCGATCTCGTCGACTGGTTAAAACGTTACCGAAAACTCTTTCGAAACTCTGCAAGACATGGATGCCAGATATACTTTTCCGAAAATGGAATGCATTAAGAATTTTAATTGTTCTATATACACTTTGTACGGCTACTTTGATTCCAATTTTTATCGTAGCTCTTCTTAGTTCCGAAATTGGAGCTGAAGGACAAGAATATATCAAAAATTCACTTTCTATTTCCCAAGAATTTAAAAAACCTTTATCGCTTATCATAGATGTGAGGAGCGTGGTAAATACTGCGGTAAAAATAAGCATAGCCTTTCCTTTCAGTGGATATTACTGCTTCATATGTATTTGTATAAAATTAGTCCTGCGTAATTTCATTTCAACATTTAAGTTTTCAAATGGAAGAATTAATTACCAAACGGTGCTCGAAACGTACGACGACATTTCGCTGATCATTATTTTGGCTGACGACTTTCTCTGTTATCCAGCTTTAGTCAATGTTTTAAATGGTATGGCTGGACTGTTTTGGTCCGGTTTTACTATTGCGTTTATTTTAAAGAAAGACTACCAGTCTTATGTGTGCCTTTTTGGATGCATGCTGTTCTATTCATGTTTACTGTTGTTGGTACTACTGCCAGCTTCTGTAGCAAACCAGGCGGCTGAGGAAGCGAAAGACGTCATTATCTCGCTACCAGGATGGTTTCCACAACACTATAATGAACTAAAAATATACGTAAGGAAGAAGTTCAAACAAAGGAAATCTAAATTCACTTTGTGGAAAATCTACAAAATTAATAAGTCTCTTATCATTAGTACACTCGGCACCCTTCTCACGTATGGATTTCTTATTGGAACTTTGGGAACAGTTCGAAACGCGAAGGATGACGAAATGTAAGCATGGTAACTTTCATAATGAATAAGATTCTCGATTTGCTTACCTTTTTTTCTTCTTCTTTCCCTTTTCTATGCAGTTTGTTTCAATAAAATATGTTTCTTGAAATTACTCATTGTTTTAAATTCTTTGATAAGTGTAATGTAAATTAACAATTTCTCAAAATGTTTCGAATGTTTATCTAAAAGTTATAACTTTAATTGCTATATTTTGTAAAGTTTAAGAAATTATAAATGTGATTGCTGAGCACCGCTACGTGCATGAATGTATATATATATATATATATATATATATATATATATATATATATATATATGTGTGTGTGTGTGTGTGTGTGTGTGTAATGATCCTACCGGCTTTAAAAATGTAACATAATATCATCTTTATGTACATAAAGCAGTCGAAACCAATTTCAGTTTTACAGGATTATTTTAATGTACTGGAGAGAGAGACTATTTCCACTACGCTGTTGGTCACAGGCTATTGCATCATTAGACAGCAAGAAGAGGAGAGAAGAGGTGTATGAAAGAGAGCGTTTCTTGTTGTGTTTTAATTTATATACCAGGGAAAATTCCCATGAAACGTCAGAAGCACGTGGTATGATGGAGGGATTTCTGGGGAAATACCATAATAGACAAGGAATCTGAAGGGATTGTTTTTGACCGATTTATAATTGGTTTAAGCGGAATTAACCCGTTTTAATAGAGCGTGATGTAATAAATAAAAGAATACTTTGGAAGGGGATCAGGAAATACGAATGAACATTATCTTTTAAAGGAGAGAATGGGTAAATTTAGTAAATTAAATTATTATAGCAAGAAATTAATGAGAATTAAGTTAAATCATTATATATATATATATATATATATATATATAATCAAAAGTTAATGATCAAAAGTTAGCATTCTCTTTTCACATTTCTAAATGCAATTTATATTTATGAATCAGGCTTCTTCAGCAGTTTTAATATCAGTTGTTTTTAAACCTTTCTTCCACTTACATTAATATAAATATATTACAATTATTGATTAGAACTGTATAATTTTCAAATTTGGAATACCTGTTTTTCTGCATTTCTTAAATCCCTAAACTTTTTGCAGCATATCTTCTTATCTAAAGATTACAAGGACAATTATACTAACATATTTTTAGTTAACTCCATGGTACCTAATTTAAATGACATTCTCTAGTACATCAAGTATTTCTTAGAAAAACTCGATTCCCATTGTTACTTATAAAGATTTCAGTAAGGTTCAACTCATTTTAATTATTTTACTTCCTTATAAGGTCAAATATTAATAAAAGAAGAACAGATACATTTTTCTATGGAAATACGAACAATTTAGGGAAAAACTCTAAAATAGAAAGGTTAATTACTGTATATCATAAAACTGTAAGATACCTTTCCCTCCCCCCTAAAACTCATATTGGATTTAAATAAACAAATGTCAAATTTATGAAACAAATAATTCACTTGAATTATTATTGATAACTTTTTTAGTTTATTTATATGCCGGCATCTCTTTGTAAAATATGCTCATCGAAGACACCATGGTAACTCTGAAGTTTTGTATACATGTTTTGAATACTCTTTTGCTCAATCCCAGTTGTTCAAAGGAAGCACATACAATTTCAATTGCAGACTTTTTTCTTTAAGTAAGAATTTTTGCTTAACGCATATATTCAATAAAAGTGTGGAGTAGTTCACATGTATTTCAATTTAAAATGATGTTTTACTAATTATTCTCTCTATAAGTGTGCAAAACTATTAAGTGTTTATTAAATGTTACACCTTACGAGTTGAATTTTCAAAATAAATGCCAATAATATCTACTTTTAATTCTTTAGAACTGATTTTTTCAAACAAAGCCACTATTAATATCGATATTTCTCTTCCTCCAATAACAACTATAGTATTTTTATCGTTCAGTATGTTTGTATTTTATTATGTTATAAACACACAGAGCTATCAATTTTAATTGCGATGAAATTGGGAAATTAATATTTGTGTTCCTTTGTTCTTTCTTACGACTCTATTAAATTTGTATAGTAGATGCGATGACTAATTACAAAAATTATACCTTTTTTTTAAAGATTTTACTTTAAAATGATTAAAAGGGCGGGAAAAAATTATAATTTCGTATTCTAATAGTAAATGAATATCACCTGCACTCATTGACAGAAAAAACTCTTTCCGTCAAATTTCGAGGAGTTTATACCAATATACAAATAAATTTATTTTAATTTTAAACTATGAAAAATAACAATTATATTTTGAAAGTTTAATTCCTTACAATATAATTGGAAAAAATGAATGATAACACATAAACATTTTAAATATGTAGAATTACGTCGACTCGAAATCATAAACTGTAAATTTCATAAACTTACCTCTCATAAGTCAAAAAACATTCAAAATTCATTAAGATTTCAATCTGAGACCAGAAAGCAGAAGGAGTCTATTGTTTAATTTTCCATTATGTTCCAAAGATGGAAAACTTATATAATGTTCCAAAGAGGGAAAATAATATGAACAACCTGTTTCACATTACTAAAGTAATTTTAAAAAAAGATAGAATAATTTATACACCGATTGTGTTTAAGAAGTTATTCACACACACAATATGTGCTATCTAATTTTTTCTGACAAATATCTCTCAACCCAATGATTGATCCGAACGAAATTCAACGGAGACTTGTTAGAAATTTCTCTACATATTTGTATATGAGCCGTTTTCTTTGAAAATGGTGTAAGTGTATTTTATTTTATATGGAGATATTTAAGTTTTTGCACTTGAATAATTTGAAAAATATTGATATATGTTATTGCACTAGTTTTGTATTTCTTAAATATTAAATTGATTCAAATTTATAATGTAATCATTTTTTAACTGTGATTAACAAAAATTTATACTTTTAATGATTTCAAAAGGACTTACACCACTTTCAAAGTCAGCAAAAAGTAAAAATTTTACATATACAAAATATTAACTACGGGATCTCAATTGAAACTAACCAATTTCTTTTTTGTGAAATTTTTATTATTTACTTCAACAATAAAAAAAAATAACATATGACAAAATAAAATACTTTATTTCAACATTTTCATGCAGTGACTTAATATTCTATAATAAACGAGGGGAAATCGAAATTCCGGGAAACTATAAAAATGTTTATGTCATTTACAATGTTACCACACATATAAAAATGCACTAAAATGATTATGTAGAACAATTTTGAATTAAATAGTAGTATGTCTTTCAGGAAAGTGGACTTACACCATTTTCAAAGTAATTATATCAGTAACTTCATTAACTACGAAAATTTGTAAAGATAAAAACAATGAAAATTTTAACAGATTTTTTTGGAAAAAGTTTATAAATAAAAAGTTCATAGTAAATTGTATTCATTTTTATCATTAACTAATTTTTTGTCAAAATGGACTTACACTTCTTTCAAAGAAAACGGCTCATATATAGATTTAATTAACTTATCCATCTACATCGTAATTTAGTTCTCTTTGAGTCACTAATAATCAAATTAAATTTGTTCATGTGAATTATGAAAATTATTAACTCATCATTTTTATGACGATCGAAGTGTTTTTTTTTTTTTAGTTAAAATAGAGCTAAATATACAATGGCGTATATAAATATGAGTAAAACATTCGTGATTGCGCACTTTGATTTATTTTTCAGAATTTGGATACGTCGCTCTACTTGAAATTTCATCCTGTTTCAAGGATGAAGTCAAAAGATATTTCTAAGTGAATGTTCTGATACTTATTTTCATGCCGAGTGTCAGTACGTTCTGCTACGGTTGGCCACAGCGTTGGTTTGTTTGCTGATTATTGATGTGATGTGAATGTGTGCGTGCCATATGAAACATTTTTTTTAAAAAATGTTTTTTTTATAAAAGATTTGGAGACCTCCAAATATTTTCAACTACACTACAGCTTAATTTTATTGGTGGCAAGCTCCGGGATGTGATTCTGGATGAGAAAAAAAAAAAAAAAGAAGCGAGCTTTGGAATGTGTTGGAAGTGAGCTACACCTCTCATAGGAAGAATACGGATATTATAAGGTTGGAAACTATGAAATGGACGTTGATTGAAAATACAAAACAAAAAAAAGCAATGTTTCACATTATTTACTATATTCAATCGAAATAACTTCCATTGGCATCTACGACTTTCTGCTAACGATTAGACCAGTCACCATATGCTTTTTTGTAAAAAGTCTTTTTTAGAGTTAATAAGCAATTCAAAATCTTTTATATAATATCATTTTGGTTATTATATTTTTTCTCTTAAAATAATTCACAATTACAAGAAAAGGTAATAATCAGTCGGAGAAATATCTAGTGAATATGAAGGATGTGATAAAATTTCATATTGTAGTGAAGTTAATTTGTGAACAGTGGTTGAAGCTTTAGTTATGTGGTCGGGCGTTATCATGCATTAATATTTCGTCGTTCCGATTGAATAATACTGGTTGTTTTTTCAAACGTTTCTTGGCCATGACATCAATTTCATGGCAATAGTACTTTGCTGTTACTGCTTAGCCTGGTTGTAGGAAGGAATAATGGATCACTCCTTTGGCATTCCACTATATGGAAACCATAATCTTTTTTTTGAGGAAATTTCAGGTTAGGGGTGTGTCCTGAGAGTGTATGATCTATCCATTTGCTTGATCGTTTTCGATTATCGTACAAAATCCACTTTCATCACAAGTAATGATTTGGTGTAAAAAGGTGATGTGAATTTGCTCTTGCGGTCAATCATCTGCAGTTGTGTCAGTTCGTACGGCACATATGAGTCCATTTTTTTTACTTTATTTATTGCACGCAATTGTTTTAACACAGTATTGCATAATTCCCACGCCACTGTGCCATCATTCTGCCAGAGGGAGGTACTTGTGCTCAAAAAGAGTGAAAAAGGACGTTGCTTGTAAGAGAAGAACACAGTGGCAGGCGAGAAGCCAAAATGTATGTTGTGGAATGTGGAGATAGCCTAATAATATATCACATTTTGATTCGCTATTTTGTTTTAAAATAAACTTGTTCAGTTTTATTGTAGTTCTTGTTCTTATTGCACCTATCCTACTACTTGAGTCACCATCTGCAACACACAGCCGTATGACTAGTTCCTAGTTTAAACCTAAATTCACGAATAGTTGTATATGGATTGGATTCCGCAGTCCTCCTTAATTCCTCGTTATCAGTATGGGCCAGTAGTCTTTTTTGAGTTTCGTTGATGATACTCAAAAAGCCAGAGCAAAATTTTTGGAAGCAATATCAAACATTTTTTTTTCATTAGGGGATCCATCTCCAAACATGTGATTAATGTTTCTTGAAGCTTGAGATAAGCTATGCTTTAATTTGAATTCGTACAAGAAAAGTAGATGTAAATCGCATTTTGTTTCCAACCAGTTTTCAGAGGAAAATAAAATAGGATATAAACACGAAAAAATTTTACGAAATGAGTAAAAAGAATATTTTTAAAATTTATAAATCAAAATATCGAGCGCACGTTACAATGAACCTCTCTCAGTCGCAGCTGAACACAGATTAAACAAAAATACCCGCTTCATAGTTTTTAACTTAATATAATAATCCCTGTGTTTGTTTAAGAGCGAAATGCACTTAGATATTAGTGTTTTGAAGAAAGCGCCCCCCTGCACTTGGATTTTATCATTTTGTAAAAAGTGCATCCTGCACTCTCGGAAACAGCTTCGAAGTAGTATGTCCTGCACTGTGTTAAATTTTGGAATGCAAAAGTCGATACTATTGTCTGCGTCGTGTCTATGGAATCGGCAAACAGATATTGTCTTTTCAAAAAAAATTAATTTTCTGTAATTAATAAACTATCGTTTTGATAAGTATTATATTATACCATTCTGGTATCAATCGATAGCTTGTCTGTATTTTGAATTATATTTTGTGTGAATTTATTTATACTGCTCTGATATCAAATTCAGTTTTACCATCCAGATATTGTTATTATTATTTTCAGAAAAAAATTAAATTTGATTAATTTTATGGTTTCGTTTTCATTATAATAACTTGATTGAGAAAATACTAATTTTTGTGTGTGTGCTTTTAGCATTTACAAGGAAATTTTGTTTAATTACAGTATAATTTTGTTTTGATTGTATTAATTTGGTAATTCATAGGCTAATAATATATGTTATTACTGTGTTTTCTCGAAAAGATTATAGAGTTCATAGATATGTATTATATATATATTTTATAAAACTCTAGAATAGTTTCGTTTTGATATATTATATAATATTTGAGAGTTATTTTGCATTTGTATAAAAATCAGTAACATATTGAGAATTTATTATATTTCTTATTATGTGGGTGTTTTAGTGAAGAATTAAAGTTATGTTGTTAAAAAAAATCACTTTCGTTTTGTGGTTTTCAAATGCTAATTTTATTTTGATATGTTTACCAAATGTGTATATTCTCTTAATTTAACTACAACTCTCAAAGAAATTAGTTTTAAAAAACTAAGAACTGTATCCTATTTTGTTTTAAATTTGAATTTAAAAAGAAAGTTATTCAGTTTCGTTTTTGAAATAAAACAATTTTATAATTGCTTGCTTTTACGTTTAGAGTTTGTATTATATGCGAACATTTTAATTTATTTTGCGACTCAAAAAAATAAGTTTTGTTTTGGAAAATTTTGAGCTTGAGATTTTAAATTCGTAGATAGACCAAAATTTTTACTTTATTTTAGTTAAATTAGCTTTCTGGTGCTATAATTTGCTTTTTCTTAAAATGGCTTTTTTAACAAAAGGATAAAAGGAGGAATTAATTAGATTTGATGAAGAACTGAATTTAGGAATTACTCCGGATATGAAGATAATAATATTAAAGGAAATTATTCTTAAGAATGATGGATACGAAGAATTCGTTAAATCGATATTTAAGAAGTTTATGGAAAGGCGAAAACAAAGGTGTAGATTCACACAGCGAAAATTCACCGGCATTAAAGTATGGTAAGATTTCGGCAAAAAATATATCAGAACATTGAACTTCAATAATAAATGCCATAATTTTTATTGTAAATTTTTTTAAAGTCAATTAACCGTTATATTTCTTCGGAAGGTTTCCTTAGGACATGTCCTAAGCGTGTAACAACATTACTTAAAAATAAATTGAACTGCCTTTAGAATGGTAATATTTATTGAAAGCGTTTATAATTTTTAAAAAAATACAGCCGAAAGTGAATCCTATTTTATTTCTGTTGCGGTATTTAGTAAGAATTTTTGTTAGGGGTCAGTCAAAAATTAAGAAACAAATAAAGAGAGAATCAAATTAAGAACAAGAGAATTAAGAATCAAATTAAAAACAGGAGAAAATAGATGCAGGCGAAAGAAAGTGTTGAAACACTGAGGCACTCGTAGAGAGTTTAAAAGGCAATTTAAGAGACTGAAATTGACAATTGTGAGTGACAAATGAAGTATATGGGTATTTTTATAAACGGGAACATGAAAAACCCATCACATAAATCAAGGGTACTGAAAACTGTAGTATCCAGACGTTAATCTAAGATATCCTCAATAAAAAGAAGGTGATAATGATCCTTAGCTGAAACTCGGTTTAATTTTCTAAAATCATTGCGCATACGAGAACTACCTTCCTTTTTGTGGATGACAAGCAGATAGCTAAAATAATCTTAAGTACTAGATTCAATAATTCCATTTTGTATCCATTCGTCGATTTGTTTGTTTACAATGCTGCGTTCAGTAAAAGGTAACCGTCTAGGGAAATGATAAATTGTCTTATAACCCCTCACCATTATGTTTAGTTCTGTATTCGTCGGTTTTAGCTTATGTGGTTTATATGACAAAAGCAATGTTTCAGCATCATTATGAGTTTTTGAGTTTAATTATCTAAAAAAATTGCTGAACAGATAAAATTAGATAGATTTGATTTCTTCAAATAATTTCAGAATTTTCTCAATATCAAAGACTTAGGTAAAACCTTCAATTTTCGAGGCCGCTTTAAAAGTTCTATCAAACATCTGATCGGGAAAGACAACATCATGTCACAATCTTACATTTTCAGTGCTACCGAACTTCAGAGAGTGCGCTGTTGCTGGAATGTCTTCCAATGTTAATGGATTTATTGCATACCTATAGAACTAAAAAAAAGGCAAATTATTTAATATATTGGAAGATTCTTAATACTTATTTCGAATTATGAATGACATATTACGATTTTGAAAAGTGAGAATGTAGCAATAAAATTCAGTGAAGAACAAAAACGACAAATCGCCAACATGAATAATTAAATTTCAAGAAATAGCAGCCAGATCAAATAAGGCATAAAATGGGAAAATTATAATGTAAAATGGAACTCACAGTGATCGTCGCTCAGAACCTCTTGGCTATGAAGGCTTTGGTTTGTTGTTGCACGTCGTTTAAATCACAATACCATAAAATACGAAAGGAATTTTCAGCACATAAATTTTGAAGATCGTCTTTGAGTATAAAACTCAGTTACATTTTGATGTTTTCAGATGGGATATAATCGATTCTTCAATTCATTCGTTCTTAAATCTCAATTGGGAAAATATGTATAATGTCTAAAGGATTTATAATCCTCGTTTAAAATACGATATCGTATCAAAAATATAGGTTGAAGTTCACTAAACGCAGAAAAAAATATATTCTAGGAAATAGGATAATATCAGCCATTTTAATCTCCAAGTCCATTGAAATCGAAACTGAAACTTAGCGAGCGTCCATCGTAACATAATCGAAGGGGCCAAGAGGATTTGAAGAAAGAATGAACCCCCATGTAGTGAGTGACAGCAATCACTCAATGTTAAACACATATTATTTCTGACAGCGGAAGTTGTTAAACCGGCCACTATTCATCGCTGGATGCTGGGAAGACTGTGTGTCCAACAAGTTAGAAAATGCAGCGCCCGTTTTCGTGAAAGTTTTAGTTGATGGCCCGAGACCAGACCAGGTAAACACAGTCATCACGGCCGATATCATCGGAAAGGCGGTCGATCGAGTGAGAAGTGATCGGCATGTCACATTGCGAATGTTGGCGGTGAAGTTGGATGCCATGGTTGGAACAATGTGAACAACTGTTCACGATTGGTGTGTGCGCAGTGGGTTCAGAAGCAGATCACAGACCAGCAAAAAGAACTGAGTACAGGGCTAGCACTTCAACATCTGTTTCGATATCATAGAGATCCGCCTTACTGGAGTGGATCGTCACAGATGATGAGAGCAGGTGCCATCACTACGAGCCAGAGAAAAGCCGGATAGCATGCAGTGGATGCATATATTGTCACCTTCCATTAATATGTTCAAAGCCGGGTAGTCAGAAGGCAAGGTGTTGCTCACCGTCTTTTTCGCCGTCCAAGGTCCTCTACTTGTTGAATTCCTCGAGTACAGAAGAATCATTAACTCCGATGTGTACCCTGAGACACTCCGTAACCTACAAAGGTCCATCAAGAACAAAAGGCAGGAGCTAATCGGGGAATGTGTGGTTCTGCTCCACGATAAAGCGTGTCCACACGTCTTCTTAGTTTAACACGTGGAACTGGCCAAATTCAAGTGGGAGTAGCTTGACCATCGTCCCTACAGCCCGGTCCCTACGATTTCCATATGTTTAGTCCCATGAATAAACATCTGAAAAAGAAGCGCTTCAACTAGGACTACGAACTCAAGGATGCTGTGAAGGCCATAGGAATTCTGGGAATACGAACTCAAGGATGAATAAACATCTGAAAAAGAAGCGCTTCAACTAGGACTACGAACTCAAGGATGCTGTGAAGGCCATAGGAATTCTGGGAATAAGGAATCTTTCAGCTTTTTAATCAATAGGATTTTTGTTCCTAGGCCTATAGTGCATACTTTGAATAAAGTCTTCATTTATACCCAAGGTGCTGTTTCGCATCTTTTCATTTGAACACCCTTTGCATGTATATATATATATATATATTTCGATAATACTGGAGGATGAGTTAGTGGCGATTCTCTACAGCAAAATGAGAAGGAATGAAAAATAGATGCCTAGGTCAATCTGTTATTACAGAAATACTTAATAATAAATTACGTTCAAATATTACGCAATTAATCATTACGAAACAATTAATTTTTTAAAACTAATATTAACTATTTTTTCTGAAATTTATTTTATAGCATTAAAAACTGATAAGTAAATATACAAGATGTGGCTATCAAATAACGGGACTGAAGCTGTAAAACGTTTTATTTTGATTTCATACATATTTACTTATTATCACCTTCAATATACACCCTTTCTCTATCCCTACAACGTTCCAAGAGAAACTTCTATTGTTCGAAATGGTTCTGGGAGTCTTCTCTCAGATCCTTCAAGACGCGTGCCGCTCTTTCTATTTCACAGCTTCAACAGACTCAAATCGTGTTCCTTTTAATGCAGGTTTCACCTTAGGAAACAGGTAGAAGTCGCATGGCGCAAGATCCAACAAATAAAGTCGATGGTTTAACATTGGGATTCTGAAGAAACCTTTTGACAAATAATGGAGAATGAACGGACGTATTATCTAGGTAGAGAACCCATGACTTGTCCTTTCACAATTCGGGTCGTTTTTTTCCTTATTCTTTCGCGGAATTCAACAAGAACGTAAAGGTTGTAACGTTGATTAATAGATTGATCTTCAGGAACCGTGTGAAGGCACACAATCCCATGAATATCTAAAAAAAATCATCATAACTTTGAATTTTGATTTGCTCATTCGAGCGTTTTTTGCTCTCGTTGAATATAGGCTCTTAGAAATATAGGCTCTTAGAACAGATAGAAGAAAAAATCAGGGTCACATATTATTAATTAAGTGCAATTTAAAAGAATTATTTCATTTAAAGAAGTATTTGTAACATATTTCTTTCATTAATTAGTGTCAATACTATAAAAATATTTTTAACATTAAATTTCTCTTTTTTTTAAAAAAAAATATATAAATACTTTAGTGAATTATAAATATATACAGAAACACTCATTTTCAATCAAGATGTTGAATAGTCGTGTATTATATCTTAGCTATAAATCACTGTCACATAAACTTCATTTGTTTATAAATCCATAAGTACGTAGATGAAAAAAAAAAGGAACTTAAAAATGAAACGTTGTTTCCTTTATTTATTTGAGGATATGTGTTTTATGTATGTAATTTTTTAGATTAATTAAGAAGTATATTCTATTTTCTAATGATGATTTTTGATTAAATGATTTCTGAAGTCATTTTTACCTACAAAATTAGAGAAATTAGAGTAATTAATCGGTGAAAATAGCAAAAATTTGGAGCAAGAGTACTATAAGAAAGGCGAATTGGTACAAAACTTGGATCTTTTTTATACGTGAGCATCAATCAACTACTTTCAAAGTTTCGTGATCGTTGCTCACTTTCTTCTTGGTGCGCTAATTTAAATGTCCCTGGGTGTATTTTTCGCATGCAATTGAAGCGTTTTCTCACCTTTTTCAGATAACATTGATTGTTTCATGTTATGTAACAATTTATAGGATTCGTCACAAAATATTACTGACGTCGGAAGACTAAGCAATTTTTTTATGAGATTTCGAATTATATATAAAGAAAAAAATTAAGTGTTCGTTATTATTTCAATATTTTTGCAAATTGTATCAATTATTTGGACCATTTTGTGCTTTTGGACAGACTTATCCGAGAGAAGGCAATACGGTTTTCTAACAATATACTCTACGTTTCACTCACAAAATATTCAGTTATCCTATTGCTTATGGGTTTTAAAGTTAATTAAATTTCTCGTTTTTTCCCCACAGAAGCATGCTGTTGTTGCGTTTGTTGCTTATTACTACTTTACTTGTAGTTGTATTCGCAACCTCTTCGAATGTATACACTGTGTAGATCTCAATTAAATAGATTCTTTCTGCGAAGAATTTAAATCATTTCTTTATACACCTACGGAAACATTTGTAAATGTATAGATAGTAAGGATGAATTCTTTTTATATCCTGTCTTTATCTAATTTATTATCGGTATGATAGGATTGTTTTGGATAAACTGCAAAATAATATTTACACCATATTGAATTCTATATACTCATTATGGAGAATGTATAGAATTCAATATTATACTGGAACTAAATTTCAATTAGAAAGGAAACTGATATAAGATAGCAAATTGGCTTTGTGAAAGATTTACGTGATGGATAGGTCCCTGATTGTTTTCAGTTTCAGTTCTTTGCTATCATATCGAATTACACTTGAAATTTAAGGAATTAATCCATGAATTAAATTGAAGGAAAATATATTATCTGTTGATCGTTTTTATTAGTAAATTTGAGATTTAAGAATTATAAGATGATTACACAAAATTTTAATCGTGCTTTATCTTATTTAATATACTCCCACACTCGGAAAAATTTTTAGAAGAAATATTTTCCTAAATAAATTTCTTTAAGTTAATTGAGATCTTTAAATGCTCGCATAATTTGATTTTGCTCTCAGGAATTTGAATTCTTTTTGCTGTTTCATAGTTGCGTTATTTATGAGAATTTGATAATAAAAAAACGTCCTCTAATTGAATTTTAAAAATGGAACCAAATGCCCTCATATAAAGACTGCTCATCATTACTAGACTGTTGCATCATATCTTATTAATTTATATTACGCTATAATGACCAAACTCCAGTTGAAAACACGCAAGAACGATACAGAATTATTTATTAATTATTATTATATAATATCTAATGTCACTCTCTAGGATTTCCAAACTAACTCACATTCCTAATCTATGATTTAAATACGAATTTTTATCTTACCAGTTCACTCGTTCTTAATTCAACAACACTCATCAACAATAATTAAGTACCTTAACATTTTGAGTAGATCTCTCTTCAATCCACAAAACTAATAGAAGAATTTAAATCCGAATTGCACTTTTCAGTCAATAAATTATCCTCCATGTCCCTTCAGTTTTCATTAATTTTATTTAATAAAAATCCTTATCGCTAAATCAAAACACTTTACTTCCATATTCATCAATTTACCTAATTTCCTTTCATTTTGGATGGAGAAATTGTAATTGTAGACAATTCAATTTATTTAATGTCCCCGAGGTTAGTGAAGAGAAAATGGTGAATAGCTCAACTTCAGAAATGGAGCAGTTGAAAGCAAGAAACAAAACCATCCCAATGAGAACTTCCGTCATCTGCTTAAATTCCAAATTGATGCAGGAGATGAAAAGCTAAAAGAACATTTTAAATAATAATGCAATGGTATATATCGCTTAAAGTACTAAAAGAAATTATGCATGTTTTGATGAAAAAGGGAAAGAAAAAGAAAGAAAGAAAATATTCTTAAGAAAAATTTATTAAAAAAGTAAATTCAAACAAATTTTTTTCTATTAAAGTGGATCAAACCACGGATATTTAAAAGAAACAAAATCAAGGACAATAAATTTTTACTAACTGAAAATTTTTCACTGTTTGCTCTAGTAATTTCAATCCATAGAGAAGATCTTACAAATAGAATTTTGAAAAAAAATAAGAATCTTTTGGTTTAAATTTAAAAGCAGGTCAAGATTAGGATGGTGCTGCTGCCATGTCTAAAACATTCAACTCTGTACAAGCCAAAATAAGAGAAAAATTCTAATCAGCACTGCATGAACATTGTGGTTCCGTTTCGGCAATTACTGAATGGAGGTTCTTACTTTTTCCACATTTTCTGGCATTCTAACATTTCACGATCTGTCTGATGATTTCCTTCTCAGTGTGGATCTATTTGCCAGAAAGGTAAGAATTTCATTGGAAAATCGTACATAATACAGATGCATTTCGACCGAACGCGAAATGTGTACGGAACGCTCTCCATGTAGTTATCACAAACCTTTTGTTCGCATAATACTCTTTATTATAAAGTCAGTAGAGTCCAACTCATGATGGGTGAAGTGAGGAAACTCATTTAGAGCCTCAAAATCAGAAGCGAAGACAGCGAAGCCCACCTTTCTGTTTTTGTTCTCTCTGACCGTCACAGAGCAATGAAAGGGTAGATGCTAACCGACCGCATGTGACCTACACCACATCTCTGTGGCCGTGGCAGTCTAGTGGTCATGGTTGCGGGTTAGCGGCCGACAGATTTTGTCGAGTCTGAGAAGCTCTTTTTTTTGGCAGACGTTAGAGATGGAGCTCTCACTCCCCTCTCCTACCAGTGCGAGCTCTCTGGTTCGTTTTTTATTTGCAAAAACCTCTGTGCCGATGGACATTCATTCCCAACCGTGTGAAGTATACGGAGAAAAGTGCATGAGCGTACAACACGTTCGCAAATGATGCAGAGAATTCGAAGACCGACGTCCGTGACGAACAACACACCCGCTCTCCAGTTCAGACTTAGTCCCAAGTGACCATCTCTTCCCTGAAATGTAGAAACAACTGGATGGACACATTACAGAATCAGAGAGGAACTGAAAGAAAAGATTTTACCTTCGCGGTGGGATGGAAGAGTTCTACGATTCAGGCTTAAGAAGATGGTACACCGCAAGCAAAAATGCATTGATCTCAACGGTGATTATGTCCAAAAATAGGGGAAAGTCTAAGCTTTCTAAGAATATGTTATTCGATTCCAGAAAACTTGTTTTTAATTGTAAAAAATCATTTGAATGATATTGAACAGATTTAGCCGAGTTCAGTTAATGAACGTTATGACAGATGTACCTTTTTTTGTAATCAAGGGTTGAAAGCACTACCAATTTCAATTAACGTGGTGTTAGACAATACTCCTACGAACTTGAACCTTACTGTCATAATAATAATATGTTGATAACAGAAATCTTCATTAAATATTATATATTTCGTGAGTTAGTCTTAATGTTAAGTAATATTTTTACCAAAACACTACACACTATGGGGGCTAAATTTGCTATGCATGACAATGAGAGCACTACATGGCACTAGCTCCTACTAGAAACCCATACGTTAAGAGTGTGCCTAAGGCACTGATGAGTAAAGATTTGTCGATCTTGTAGATTTTCCATAAGGTTAAGAAATCTTCCTGCGTAAAATGTTTACGCACATGCATGCTTAACTTCCCGTACTGCTTTGGGAACCATCCTGGCAAAGAGATTACGATGTTTCTTGCTTGAATTCCAACTTGATTGGCAGCTGCGGCTGGTAATATTACCATGAGTAATATCATAAAATAGAATGCTATACTTGAGATGGTAACATAGAGCATTGCAAAATCCTTCGACGATAAAAAAACAAAACCATAACTTGACCAGAATAGCCCAATCATGCTGCAGATCGTGACAATAAACGCCGGATAGGAAAGAAAATCATCTGCAAAGGAAATAATTTCAATAATTTCTTTGTATATTTGACATATCTTCTGATAGTTTTCGTTTTTAATCAAAGCGCATGATTTTGAAACAAATTCATTCACACATACCTTGATACAACAGGTAATATAGCAGTAATACAATGCCATGGGTATCAAGAAATTGTACATCATTACACTACTTAAGAAGATTGATATATCTTGTGTGAGTACAGCAAGCTCTTTTATGACTCCATCAAAATAAGGTGAATTTTTAATTACATAGGCGTTTTTTTCTCTCATTTTGGATTTATACAGAGCCAGATTATAAAAACATAGTCCAACAATCATAAAAATGTAATACACTATAATTGTAGTCTTGATTGTTTTCCTTATTTTAGAAGAATGCAATAAACGAGAAAGTTTTGAAAGCTTTTTTAGCAGCATTGTGATTTTTTGACGAGATCGGATTAGAAAAATGTGAGCCGTTAGTTGAAAAATATAATTCATATACACAGAGAGTTCATTCTTTGAAATGTAAAAGAGAATCATCCACAGAGTTTGGAACGCAAAACTAAGAAATAGAAGAAAACCGAAGATGTATTTCGGAGATTTCCATATCCATCTGCATAACTTGCATCTCTGAAATGATTCGGGACATGGAAATGTGTCCATTCCAATCAAATGAAAATGAATTAAAATTAGAAAAAATGCCTTTTTCAATTTATCTCGTTGATTCATTTTGATGTTGTCAAACAATTTCACAGTTCTTTTGGAAACTAAAATGAGATGTTGCCTTCGGTAAAAATAAGTTTCAAGTAATGCATTTGAATTAGATATTGTTTTCATTGCGAACAGTATAATAATAAATGAATCATTAATTTTCCCTTTTGATTTTCTTTCATGGTTATATTGCACCAAATGAAACTGAAGCATTAGTTTAGCTTTTTCGATTATGCTGAATATAAATTATTTCTAATTTTGCATTGTAAAACAGGATTCTGTGTTTCCTTTGGTATAAATATGTATATGGTTGATGGATTTACAGAAGCACATAAGCTTTGCGGTAAATAATTCAGTCACGCTATTTGAGTGCACATCCATAATAAATATTAATTTTTGCACCTGAATGTAAACGTTGAACGTACTACAAAATAATTTTATAGGTATATATTTCAAAAACAAATTATAGAAACAGAAATAGGTCTTAAATTTAATTGAGACATAAAAAAAAAACTTTATCGTGAAAACCTTAGTAATAAACCGATTAAGACTTTATTTCGAAAATTTAACTGAGCAATTTTCTTTTCAACCGCAACACAGTTTAAAAATTTATTCATTTATTTCCATTTCATAAAGAAGTAACGCAATAGATTAATTTAAAAAAAACTCCTATTAAAAATACTTAGTTTCGATTGTATGTACAAAACGCTGGAGAAATTGTTTCTGATAGTAATAATTAAAAGAGGAAAATGGCTAAAATTATAATTCAAAATATGACATTCTGAATTTACACAACGGCTCTTCCATGAAAAAATATAATAATAAATTAAATGCATTATACAACTATTTCAGTTTTTTTTTTATTTCGTTGGAAAATATTTTGAACTTAAATTACTTGTTTTGCACAAAAAGTGATTAAAATTGAATATTCATTTCAAATTCTTTTTATCTCATTAAATTTTTCATTTCTTCCCATCATTATATATTACAACTGTATAAGGAATTAACTTTGTTTCCATAAAAGTATTACACAGTCGTGTTATTAAATAAATTTTCTTTGTAGAAGTTTCACGAATGCAGTAGAATTTTTAGAAAATTAATAAATTTGATATATCAGTTGAAGATATTATCAAAATACGTTTTTATAACCTTTTAAAAAACATTAATTAAAAACACTTTAATGACAGTTAAGTTCAATAAAAATTGACATCCGGTTCATTAAAACTTGAACTACTCACCAAGGTTTTAGAAGAAAAAAAATATAAATTTATGAGATCTTAGAATTGGGGTAAAAAACTTCTCATATGATGGATAAGAAAAATTCAGTTTTGTAGGAAACTTCTTGTACCAAAATTACTTACCTTAATTACGGTTTCTAGTATAAGTACCAATGTAAGTATGAGGAGAGAAAGAACAATCCGTTCTTTTGAACCATATCATTTAAAAGAGCGAGAATGTCTGAATTAGTGGCCAAGAGAAACCTATTATTTGTTGTTCTAAATTATTCAGAGTAGTTTTCCCTTGTCGGCTCCATCAGTGTATAGGCTTGTGATAACTGATATGGATAGCAAAAATTGAAATGCACAAGTAGGCGTTTGGTCCAACAAGTACGGTTCAGGTCGCAACGTGGACATTGCGAGATCGTGTCAGCATGCTACGATATTTCATTGAAAATCTGGATGGCGTCATTTAGAAAGCCCTTTTCAATCAACAGACCACCGAGCATACGATACGATACTCCACACAGAGCGATTAAGCAAGATTGCATGAAGTGATCGGGTTTAATTTCGCACAAACAAGCCCCAAAATAACTTTAATTTGCATTGATTTGATTATTATTTTAATACAACATTTAGATGCAAAATGAAAATTTGTGGGGATGGACCTCGTAATTTTGAACCTGAGTCATTTGACGAGGACGTCACCTGTGTAGGAACCTCCCTTCTGAAACTACCCCACCATGACATGGGAAGACTTGAAGCTTCGACAGATTAACGTACTTCAGCCCCGCTGCATGGCAGGTCTTTAGTGGCATCAGGAATCGACGAAACAATGCTGACTGAACTCGTGACATCACAGATAGTCTACCGCGGACAATTCTCCAAAACAATACCAGAGGAAATAATCGTATGGAAAGCGAGAGTAAAAAACTCGGAATAAGAATATACTGAAAGAAAACCGACACGAATTACACATGGACGAGGAGTAACTGTGGGGAAACTATCCCCAACGGAAACCACTCATTTCGGGAATCAGCTCTGAGGTTCCTCTTTCATAAATCCTTTTCCTAATCGAATTCTTGATGTAAAAGGAATCAAAATTGAATTTTTCCAATTAATCATGTTTTTACTTTTTAATATTGTTATTTTTAAATTCATAAATCAAATCCAAAATCCTTGAATTTTTATATGCATTAATACGAAAGTGTGAGGGTTTTTTTTTTGTATAATGTGCACATATAAGGCGCTAATATCAGGAATTGGATCCTATAGTGGAAGATGTATAAGCGTAACGTCCCCATTCTGACTCTAGAACTTCAATAAGCCAAGAATACCAGGTAGACGTATGAGAAGACATTTCGCACAATTAAGCGAGTTTAAGATGGGCCTGAACATCGGCATGCACCATGATGCTCGCATTGTTGATCGTTCCGAGTGTGGCATCAGAACATTTTGGGAGTAGTGGAGATATATCCGCTCCACGTGCAGAGAAGTGGGTACAGAAAGACGAGAAAGACGAGAGGATCGAAGGAACGGGGGGAAAGCATTCGTAGATCTCATATGAATCGTTCAACGACACAATTCGATGTAGGACTGCCAGCTGTTTTAGACCCTCTCTAGACGCCATGTGGAAGCGAATCTCCAACCCAAGTACCCATTTCGAGAACTGGCCTTAACTCCAAAATATCGGCAACTCCGTCTACAGTGCATCAAGGCAGAACGAAGTGGAAAGCCACAGATTGACTAAATGTGGTGTTTGATGATGAATGCCGGTTCGTTTTGGAGGCAGGTGATAACCGTGAGTGAGTGTGAACACGTACTTGGTGAATGGTACCATTCCAAACAGGCTTTCCTGCAGCAACCTACCCGTACAACAGATATGGGAGTCCAAAGCATATTATAGCCTATCTACTCTAATTGTGATGCCTGGAACATCAACAGGTCATCGCTATGTTGATGACATTCTTCGACTTCACGTGTGACCTTTCCTTAATAGTCTTCCAGGGGTGAATTTTAAGCAAGGTATTGTACGTCTGTAAACAGTTGGAGTAGCTGAAGATTTTCTACATCATGTTCAGACTCTTCCAAGGCCATCCCGCACCCCGAACTTGTTCCCTATAAGGCATTTGTGAGACAAGCGGAAACGCCAGGTGCCACCGTATCACTCTGTACATGATTCCGATGTGGTTTTTCTAGATTTGTGGGGCCATCTGCTTCAGAACATCCGAAGTGTAATCAACTCAATATCGGACCGTGTTCCTGCATGTATTTCAGTAGGACGTAATCCGACACGGTATTGAAGTTTCACTGTATTTGTCTAATTGTGCACACTATGTCTGCTTAATTGTCTCGATTTTGGGATCAAGTGAATCTCTCATCTGTATCGTTATGTGTATTGCATTTCATTTCGATCCTAAGCACTTTTTGGTGCCCTATTTTCAATGTTCCTGAGTGTATTACACTATAAATTAGAAAATATAATTACATTGTTATTTTTTTTTTTAAATTTCTTATAATTACCCGCATACAATATTTGTATAACTTAGTCAAAGAGCTTAATAATCTAAAATGTTTGAAGTATAAGTATTAAAAAATTAAATTATTATATTTGTATAAAATAATTGTACAGATATATACATTTAAGCATTCCTTTTTCGTATAAATTATCGCTTCCCTTTGATTCATTAATAAATAAACGTTATTCATGTGTGAATAATGCATATAAGAAAAATTACTTCACTGACCTCCAAAAGTTAGAGTACAACCAGTTTCTTGACGTTCATCATTAAAGAATAAAATCAAAGTTTTATGTGTTATCATAAGTTACAGTTTATATGTAAATGTTCTCCTAAAAAACTTCAAATAAAATCTCATGAAACATTTATACCAACAACTATTTTTTAAGAAATGGAAATTATATAACAGTAAGAGAAAACTGCTGCACTATCATATTGCAGTCCATGTCTAAGAAAATTGTTGCAATTAATTGTTGTCCATGTCTTTTCCAGATTTGTTAAGATGGTAAAAATTCAGATGGATGGAAATGGGATTATCACAAACTAAGGTTGCTAGACGTCTTAATAAGTCTCGTAGAGTGATTCAAACACTCTAGGATAGATTTGTTGGTCGAAAATTCAGTGTCAAGCCTTTTATGGCTTACAACCATTGCCATGATCGCTTTGTTGCTCTATCGGCCCTATGGAATGGACAACTGTTGTACCTCAATTCATTTTAGAAAAGAGACGATAATATCTACTACTACAGTGCGCAAACGCCTTTTCAATCCAGGACTTTGTTGAAATCTCATTTAATCAACAAACTCGTTTGTGTATTACTTACATTTCCTCTCAAACTTCGGTTAAAATACAGTTGTGAACCTGGTGAGAAGCCCTGTGACATTTTTGGCTGCAATGAATTTTGAAATCAAGATTTGACTGAGATAATTTGGATTTCTTGGAACCCCAAAACACTGCACACTGAATGTCGCCTCCTTGATGAATGTTCTATTACCCTTCCATATCGGTTGCTCAGTGAACAGTAGCTAATGCGTGATGATGCGAAAAATAACATATTAAAGATCCAACAGAAAAACAGTTTAATAAAAAGCGTATATCACGTGTACCTATGCTATCAATGACCCAGTCGCGAACCAACGAACTCAGTTTACTCCAGGAATGAAACTAAAACCTAAGTTTCTTGGACCCTATAAAGTCATATCGACCAAGCCGCACGATCGCTATGAAGTCGAATGAGTCGGCATTCACGAAGGGCCGCTAAAGACTGCTAATACAGCCGATCATATGAAACCGTAATCCACCTAAGACATTTTTTTTCTCTTCAATTTTTTGTGTTTTTTTTTTCTCTCTTGTTTTTTCCCCTTTAATTGCAGTTATCCTGATGTATCTGTTTATGATATTGATCATGCACATTGCAGGGGCGCAATGAAAGTCAGGACAACCGACGATGTGGGATTTAATATATGCCGATCTACCATCGGAAGACAACCATGATTTTCCCAGAGCGCCGCCTAGCGCTTCGAGAGAGATTCGGAAGAGTCAAAAGAGACGGACAGAGATAGAGACGCTGAACAAGACGGTTCAGGGAAATTGTGCTGGACACTATATCTATGATTAAGCGAGTCTAATTCATTTGTTTTGTATTTTAATGTTCTGTCCTACGTTAGCAAATAAACGGTATATGTGTGTGTAGTAAGTAGTCGATACTTTGAATCTTTACACCCACCCACCAACAACCTATATATATATATATATATATATATATATATATATATATATATAAGATGGTGGTAGGTCTGAGAAATATGGTGTGTGTGATAAAAATTCTAGACCTAGTTCTGTGATTTTCAAACGAATCACCACAACAACATATGGTTAGGTATTATCATGATGCAATACAATATGCTTCATTTAGAACTTCATCAGCCTCTTTCCTTTCAGTATTTGTTTAAATCATCTATTTGCTGACGGTATCTCTCCGAATTGAACTTTTTATTAGGTTTCAAAAACTCGAAATGTATTGGTTTTTCGACGTCCCACCATATGCACAGCGTTCTCTTATTCAAGTCTAATCTCAATTTAGAGCTCGAGGAGAAAAATAATACATGCTGCAAGTATGCTTTCCCCCCTTACGATGTATTTGAAAATAATCCGTTTTTCATCATCAGTTATCATCTGGCCCAAAATGGATTTGTTTTCGTTCCGAGCAAATAGAAATGTGCAAATGACGATTCGATCAAGCAAATTTTTCTTACTTAATGTGGAAAGCTTATAGACCTGTCCTAGTAACTACCAAATTAAATTGTATGATAAATATTATTAAATGCAGGAGAAAACTATTATGTTTTTCCACTTCACAAAAGGATATATATATATTTACACACATACACTCATGTATATATATATATATATATATATATATATATATATATATATATATATATATATATATATATATATAACTGCCTTTGCGTCCCTTCAATTTTCTTCCAATACGTAGTTTAGTGTAACATAACAGCAGACAGATAGCGCCATCCTTATTGCCGAGTCTAGTTAGAGAGTGGTGAAAGACGAGACATTGCATACAGAATTTTATGATGTATAGTTTTATGTCTACAATATCTGTATAATTAACTGTGTCCCACACTTCGTAAATATTTGTTCCCTAATAAAGATATGTTTGTCATTATGCGGCTGCTGTCGCTCCCTAAATGGGAGCTCAGCCTTTCACCAAATCCCCTACACCCATTTGACGCATGTTACAGTGGATGCTCGTAAGTTTCATTTCCGTTTTGAAATGGACTGGGTGATGAGAAATGGCTGATATCTTCATTCTTTTTGGAATTCATTTTATTTTTTACGTTTAGTGGATAAATGTTACGTTAAGTTTTTTCAATGTGATATTGTATTTTAAGTGCGGATTACAAATTCGTTAGACGTTAGACTTTTTTTTTTATTCAACGTGGAATCCAAGAAGTGTTTCTATCCCGTTTGATAAAATGAAAGTGCAGAGTCAGATACTAAATACGATCTTCAAAATTTAAATGCTGAAATATCCTTCAGGATCAGGATGATTTCATATCTCAAATCAAAAACGTGATGACTTCTACAACCGTAGACGATTATTTTCTTAAAAATGATATTTTGTATAAATTACACAAAGATAATGGACTTTTGGAAGTCCCTAGAATGATGTAGTCAATAATTATCAAAAATGTACATCCACACAGTCATTTTTCTTGCCAAAATACTGATTTTATGGTGTCTTGGGATTATTACATTCCCCACCTTAAAAATTGATTCAGGGAATCATATCAAATTGCATACCATGTATCCTTTCCTCTCGAAAATCTGGCAAACAAGAAGGATTACTTTACCCTATTCCCAAAGGAGATAAGCCCCTTGATTGTTATCACTGTGACTTTTTAGGACATTTACCTTCCACAAAAAAATGTTACAAATATGTTATTACAATCATCGATGCTTTTTTAAAATTTGCCTGGATTTATACTGTAAAATCAACTTCAACTAAAGATGCATTAGAAAAATTAACACTTCAACAAAGAACATTTGGAAATCCTTCGAAAATTATTACAGTCAAAGTGAGTTTCTTTGCATCCATAGAATTTCAAAATTATTGTCAAGAACTATTAATTGAACACATTCAAATCACCATTGGAGTACCTCGTGGAAATGGTCAAGTTGAACGTATTCATGGAATAATCATTCCTGTACTGACCAAATTGACTATCGATGAGCAAGATAAATAGTTTAAATATGTCCCACGTTTACAAAGTATTTTGAATAGTACAACCACGCGTAATACTAAATATACACCTTTACAACTTTTAATTGGTATCAAAATGAAACAAAAAGAATATCTGGTGATCAAACAACTTCTTGAAGAGGAACACTATCAAGCAGTTATACATGACAAAGAAATACTTCTTGATGAGGCCAAACAAAACATTCTAAAACTACAGGAGGAAAATATGCGACAGTATAACAAACGACGTAAACCAGCCTGTAAGTACAAACTTTGGTGATAAAATTGCAGCATACAACGCACACAATTTGGCACTGGACTGAAGCTTCGTCTAAGATACTTTGTCCACATGAAGTATCTAAAATCAATCCTAATGATCATTATGAAGTTCGGACAGTAGGACTCCATGAAGTTCCTAACCTAACATCAACTGCTGCAGACAAGATGAAAAAATGGTGCACAAACTGATCACTACATTCTGCATTGACTTTATGTAATTTGTTGCTTTCCTTTTTCTGTTTTTTCCACTATCATTTCAGATTTCTTGTTTTTACTTTAAATTGACACCAGCCGAGGTCGTCTGGCCAGTCAGAACGGCACTGTGGAGTTGCCATTCTCGTCAATAGAGGGCGTTTCACTAGTAAGCAGAAGCGAGGATCCTTCCGAAGATCGGCAGCGACGAGCGAGGCCAATCAGGAGCGAGGAGCTTTCAAATCGCTAGAGATAACACAATTGCTGAGTGACTGTCATTTTCGCACGGTGGAGCATTGTTCGCTTGGATTTCGTCCTCGAACAGACATTGTTGTAGTTTTGTCGCCCGAAAAAGAGCAGCATGGATCAATTCCTATGAATTGTATTCTAAATTCTTAATGTTTTGCCCCTTTTTGTCTTTTCATGCTTTGAATTAAATCCTTTTCACCTTAATTACTGCCTGGTTAATTAATCACCACTCAAACCACATTTATAACTTAGAAAATATAGCCGAAAGTGAACTGATCATATTTTATTTCTGATGCAGTATTAAGAAAGAACGCATGATAGAGTCAATGAAATTACGAAAATAGAAAGTGATGAAGGATGATGATTCACGAATTGATGAACGAATACTTATGTTTATATATATATATATATATATCAGTGTGTGTAAAAATCTGGAACGTACCTTACCTCTCAGAACCTGGCCGTAATACGGGATTCACCTCACCACCAGGAAGTGACGCTACTCGCAGAGCAATATTCCCCTAGACAAGATTAAACGCTTTACGCGGGAAGACGCCATTGCAGAGCTTGAGTGGACACATGAAGTGTCTCGTGTCAGGCACGGCGTCTCTCCTACCATTTTCTGGACTTTTAGCGCATAAGGGTACGGAACACTTACAAAAAACTGTTTATCTACCTGAAAATGTCAACTTTCGTATACTTATGATGTAAATAATACTTAATTTTATACTAATTAACTTCATAACATCCTCCGCAGAGCGATCACTGCAAATTCGCCAATAAATTGTTCATCTCAATCTCAAGTACTCATCAATTTGAATCCGGAATGTTACGCACGCACGCACGCACGCCCGACAAACACACACACACACATATATATATATATATATGTGTAGACGTTGGGTGTAATGAGATTGTGCATCCTGAATCTACGATGGTTTGCTCTAATGAAAAGGGCTGGTTGAACTATGTTTATTGAACTATGACGTCGAAAGTCGTAACCGTGAACAGCATACAAGGGAAAAACAGAAATATTACTGAAACGCACTATCCAATGTAAAAATTGATCTTTTCATCAAAACAACGAGGTAAGTTCCAAGTTTAGTGACCGCTAAAGTCAATCGGTAACGGTAACGGCTAAGCTTACGAGGTTCCTATTTTAGAAATAAAACTTACCCTCTCATCAGAATTAATAATTAAAAGTTAAGTGCATCATTAATAATAAAATTAAACTTAATTGTAAACAACTATAGTAATTGGGATCAAGGCAACAAGCGCCTGAGCGTTCGGCAGAGTGAGGAACTGCCGAAACAAAGTTGGAAAATAAAGTTATGAAAGCGCGCATTGCCATTGGACGCTGTAGCCAGTAAGCTAAGGAGTATATATAGCAATGGGCGGAGAGAGCGTTAGTGGGTGGGACTTCAGTTCGAAGGCGAAAACGACTTCGAGAAAGCTGTCGTCCGCGGGTTTTTGAGAGGTTGTAACTAGATAAAAATAAAGTTAAAATTAAAATGAAATAAATAGAAATGCCGTACAGAAAACAATTTAAAGAAAAATGCAATTTAAAAGTTTGAGGGAAAATTTAAACGCGAGGAGATTGAGTTTGAAAAAAAAATTAACATGAATTGAGCTAAGCGCCACTAGCGACGCCTTGTGGTTAAAATTGGTTCTAACTTAGGAAAATGGAAAATAAAGTGTAAACAAAATTTTAAGAGCTTAAATCACTAAGATTTCGAAATTTTAAAAATTTTGAAAGTGATCGACAGTGTTACGCGAGGTCCATTTTGACCATGGGACATTGCCACTTATCGATGTGAAGTCCTGAATTTAAAAATTAAGCAGGATATCACTAACGAATTGCTTCAATGCGCTCTCAGTCTTTTTAAGACTGGGAAATGAATATAAGAGTGTCCGAGAGCGGCTCTTGGTCTTTTTTTGCGATGATGCGATTGACGCAACATACGCGGGGAGTTGTTGAAGCAGTGCATTAGGTATTTGAGGGATCCTATTAAAGAAATTAAATGATTGTTTTTTAATGAACTCTAGAATTGGTTCAATATTTAGATCTTTATGCAGGACTTCGTTCCGGACAAACCAGGGAGCATTAATCATTTTCCTAAGGTGGATATTTCGAAAGACGTGCAGTCGTTTCAGATGTACGAGAGTCCAGGAACGAGTGAATAATTTTGATAAGTTGGTCCGAAATTCCAAGTCGCATCATCTTGGAAATGAGCCCATCATGCCAAATTTTATCACAAGCTTTGGCAATATCGATAAAAAGCATACCCGTGGCTTTGTTATTGGAAAAGCCTTGCTGAACCGTCTCAGTAACTCTAAGTAACTGCGTCACTGTAGAGCACTTGGGAACAAAACCATGCTGCTACGGAATAACAATATTCCTGGAATTGCAGAACTGGTCCAAGCGATTCAAAATAACATATTCATATGCTTTGCTCAGCGAACTGAGTAACGATATGGGGCGATAATTTTGAGGTTTCGAATCGTCTGAATTAGACTTGAGAATGGGGACCACCTCGGCGATCTTCCAAGCCTTAGGAAAGTAGCAGTTCTCCGTTAAAAAGTTAAAGAGCAGCGTAAACAGGAAAATAAATTTAAGAGGGAGGATTTTAAGGAGGCGGTTTGAAATTAAATCCAATCCCGGAGCCTTCTTAATTTTTGTTTTATGTATAAAGTCCAAAATTTCGCTAGCCTGGACTGGCTCCAGGTCTAGGCATGTGGAGGAGGTCAAAAACCTTTGGACTTCACGTTTAGTGTGAGCTGAGAATCTGGGATTCTCGTCTTCATTTGGTTCGAATTGTTTTTGAAGGCTATCAGCTATAACTTCCGCCTCTTCAATAGGAGCTACAGCAACACTGCCTAGGGCACCCTTCAGGGGCGGAATGATGTGAAAAGGCTTTTTGAGTCGGGAGGTTTCCCTCCAAAGGGTATTTGTATCAGGCGAGAGGCCTTAAATGTGTTTTTCCCATCTTTCCTGGGAAAAGTGTTGAATGTCTCGTTTAATCTCATTGCTGAGTGCACGGAGTTCAGATTTAAGAGCCGGATTCCTACATCTTTGCCAGACTCTCCGTACATAATTTTTGCGACGAATTTTAGTTCTGATTTCAATTGGGAGTCTCAAAGGAGGAGGTTTAAATTTTGGTTTTGAGGCCGTCACAAGTGCCTCGGAAATAGTTACACCAATTTTCTCAATAGATTTTTCAATATCTTCATTGCTGGAGGTTTCCGGAATAGGTAGGGGTTTTGAATTTAAAATAAATTTAAAATTCTCCAAATTGGTAGAGAGTTGCTCTGGTAATTTCAAAAATGCAGAGTTAGTGTTAAGAGTCAAAATGACCGGTAAATGATCTGAACTCAGATCATGAACGACTCTTATATCATAATTAAAGGGAATATTTTTAAAGATTGTAAAATCGATAATAGAATTCCTAGCCCCCGGTTGGGATCTAGGGTTAATGTGCGTAGGGGTGTACGGTGCAACAACCCTAGCACCTGGCGTTCTGCTTATAATATTTTTGAGTTTAAAGCCAAAATTGTTCGATCTTGAATCATGCTATGCTAAAGTGCTTTTTATACCAGAGAATTAAAAAAAAGCACAAACAACAAATCGTAGCAGAATAACATTCTACAGAAACTTTTAACTGATGTGAATGCTAAACGTCGTCTGAAGTAGTGCAAGGGTCATCAATATCGATTTAACAATACGTGAAAGAAAGTGATGAGGCTCTATGAATCTTCATAAACATTATATCTCACAACAGAATGAATGTACTAATTGAGAAGAAATTTAGATAATTTCAATTGTCTTCTTCAAAATGTAAATCGTGAAGTCGGTAATAATTTGGCCAAAGATTTCGTGGTTTTCTGCTAATCTCCAAGAAGAAACATTTAACATTCCATGAATTTTATGCAGGACTTAAGCAATTCCATTCTTACACGTATTCAGGATATTTTATATGTTACAGATGAACTTACGATCTCGTTATTAGTTTTTTCAACTTTTATTGTGTTTCCGTAATTTTGATAAATCTTTATAATAATGTTTTTAAATGTAAAGTGTATTCAAATGCTTGAAAGATGCTTGAAATTAAATCCTAACCTTACTTACAATTTGATATTTTATGATACACAAAAAGATAGATACTTAGCAATATTATAGAACTATATACTTTTCCAGAACTTTCATTTTTACGAAATTGTTATTTATTATTGATAGATAAAATTTATTACTTACAAATAAATTGATTCAATTCGGTGCTTGTAATTTCAAGAATTTCATGATATGAGTACATAAAAAACACACATGTTCGCGTGCAAACACTATTTTTACATTTAAACTTCATTAAATAAAATAATCGCTGACAGTATTTTAATATTATAACTTCCAGTAACATATCATTAAATATATAAGGATATTGGACCTGTAAAATTAACCGTAATAGGTTACGTCCAAAAAGGTTCGTTTTAAGGCATTTCGAGATATGAAAGAACAATCACAGTATGAGGCCGTAGATGTAACTTTTATTTACACTACTGTATTGATGATAACATATTCATAAGTAATCAAATAGCATGCATAATTAAACTTCTGATTACTGATTTTATATAATTTGTGCTACTTTATGATTAAAGCAAAGTTGTACAAAATGTCATATTATTTAAAGCGATTATAAGTTGTATCGTAATCTATATTCTCGATTACATTAAATTTGAAATTACAAATAGTGAAATTTATTTCAAATATTGAACAGATAATAAAAGAACTATTGATTCACAATTTTAAATATATTTACAATTTGAGAAATATTTGCGGCATGATGGTTTAAATATTACATGTTTTGAAGAGGAACGTGACTAATTCAATCTATACTATAATTTAAAGAAAATAAATATGTCATTAAATTAAGAAAGGAAAATAGAGAACTATTATTGAAGAATAATACGAAACATAAAAATGGCTTTTATTTAGTGCATTGTGGAGAAAAATTTTTTTTAATAGCTAAACCATTCAGACACCAATTTAAAACATTTATTGTTTTCAAAGGCCAGATTCGATTCTGCCTGATTATATCAGCAATGAAGCTCTGAAGAAGTATGCGAAAAATCAATCTTAGAGAATATAAAAACAATCTGTAATGTTCACTGTATGTAGGTATGCTTAACAAACGTTCAAAAGGTATCTTAATTTCTTTGAAATTGAACAAATCTACAGAAATGTTCAAAAAAACATTGAAGCCTATTCTGTGGATTCTTCACATGTATGGAATGGAAACGATACCTTGTCCGAAATCATTTCGCAGGAACAAGATATGCAATTGTGCATGGAAATCGCCTAAATATTTCTTTTCCTTTCTTCTCTTCATCTTCGCTATGTGCGAAGCCTTATGGATTCTTTTACTCCCTAATTTTCAAGACGAATGGTCAATCTTCGTTATGATCCTACTTTCAGTTTTTACTTACATTGCTATGATTCGATCCCGAAAGAAATTCCAGTTTCTCTTGTATAAGCTATTGCGAATTGCAAAGATTTTGAAATGTTCCCACTCATGGAAAATTTTGGGAAGCTCAATACTTGCTTTTTATGTTTGTATGTGGGTTGCGAGTATATTCTTTGGTGTAATATTTCTGTTCTCGAAAATGGCTGTCTCCGAACGCCGCCTGATTCAGAATTCTGCATTAATACCTGAAGACTTGAAAATGTATGGAATAGCCATCCGAGACCTTCTAGTAATTTTAGCCAATGTAGCGTGCTTTGGAATTTTCGGTACATTGACAGGTTATTACTGCTTTGTAAGCTCTTGTGGAAACCTATTTTACTCTGAACTCCTTCGAAAATCAAAAATTTATATAATGGAACGCAATTACCAGATTATACTACAAAATTACTTAGAAATATCCCATTCGATGAAATTAGCTGATGAATTCCTTTCCTTCCCTGTGTTTATTCTTGTGTTGATTAGCATGAGTGGACTTTTTAGTTACACTTATATGCTCATTTTTATCTCGGGAAATGATTGGGCAAATTATATTTTTAATTTGGGATCGATTGTATATTATTTGATGATTCTTCTAATGGTAATGCTGCCAGCAGCCGCAGCAAATGAGGCATCAGCTCACGCAAGGGACTTTATTATCTCTTTGCCTGGATGGTTTCCGGAGCATTATTTAGAATTAACTGTCTGTATATGCCAAAAATATAAATCAAAAGTTTCTTTGACTTTATGGAACATTTACAAGATTGAAAAGTCTTTGTTTATTAGTGCACTGGGAACTCTAGTAACATATGGTTGTCTAATAGGAAACATACGAATTACTCAAGGATCTTAAAATGTAAAACAGTTGCCTTTTTTGGCAACTGATATAAATTAATCCTATCTAGAACAGCTTTATCTCCTTCCATTTCACATGGACTGCTAAATCTGTAAACACAGAATAAAACATTTGCTTAAAAGCTTCAATTTTTCCTTCAGTTCATTTATTTCTTTGTTAGAATGCAACTTGTAATTTGTTCTTAACAGATGTTTGAGGAACCAGCACCAAATGGCAGGTTTATAAATTCCGTAGTTGTCAGAATCAGCTCTCTCCAATTGGCAGAGTGTTCTCTGTTTCTATCCGTGATAGAACGAGTCCATTTATCAAGTAGATGGAAGTAGAATCTTTTTTGTCGGCATCTCTTTGTAAAATATGCTCATCGAAGACACCATGGTAACTCTGAAGGTTTTTATACATCCTTTGCTTAATCCCTGTTCTTCGAAGGAAGAACATACAATAATTGTAGATTTTTTTTTTTTCCCTTGAAGTAAGAATTTTTGTTTCGGGCATATATTCAATAAAAGTATGGAGAAGTTCATATGTATTTCAATTTAAAATGATGATTTACTAATTATTCTCTCTATAAGTGTTCAAAAGTAACCTTATTGTAAAAAGAAGTACGAGAATATTTTTGTCAAAAGTTTATTAAGTATTTAGTAAATGTTACATCTTAGAAGTTGAATTTTTAAAACAGATGCCAACAATAACTACTTTCAATTCTTTTGAACTGAATTTTTCAAAAAAAGGCACTATTAATATCGATATTTCTCTTCCTCAAATAACAACTATGGTATTTTTACCGTTCTGCTTGTTTGTATATTATTTTATAATGTTATAAACACAGAGAGCTATCAATATTAACTGCAATGAAATCGGGAAATTAATTTTTGTGTCCCTTCATTCTTTCTTACGACTGAATTTAATTTGTGTAGCAGATGCGATTACTAATTACAAACATTGTACTTCTTTTTAAAGATTTTACTTTAAAAAGATTAAAGGGCTGGGAAAAAAGTATAATTTCGTATTCTAATAATAAATGAATGTCACCTACGCTCATTGACAGAAAAATCTCTTTCCGTCAAATTTCGAGGAGTTTATACCAATTTACACAACTAAATTTATTTTAATTTTAAACTACATAAAATAACAATTATATTTTGAAAGTTTAATTCCTTACAATATAATTGGAAAAAATGAATGATAATACATAAACATTTTAAATATGTAGAATTACGTCGACTCGAAATCATAAACTGTAAATTTCATAAAATTACCTCCCATTATTCAAAAAACATTCAAAATTCATTAAAATTTCAATCTGAGACCGGAAACCAGAAGGAGTCTATTGTTTAATTTTCTATTATGAATACTCTTATATAATGTTCCAAAGAGGGAAAATATTATGAGCATATACTTGAGCTAATGATATAAAATGAAAAATTCAGTCCAGTGTTTTGAAAATGAAATGAAATAATAATAAATTACTAAAATAAGTTTAGAAAAGATAAAATAATTTATACACCGATCGTGCTTACGAAATTATCTAGTATGTGCTACCTAATTTTTTCTAACGAATATCTCTCAATCTAATGATTGATCCGAAAGAAGTTCAATAGGGGCTACTTAGAAATTTATCTACATATTTGTACATATAGATTTAATTAACTTATCCATTTATATCATAATTTAGTTCTCTTTCAGCCACTAATAATCATACAAAGTAAATATTATCCATAAGAAAATTGAAGAGCAGCGTGAAAAAAAAAAAATTCAAAGGGACTTTTTTAAGGATGCGATTAGATACAAGAATCTAATCCCTGCGCTTTTTTTAATTTTAGTATTTTTAATAAAGTCCAAAATTTCTCTAGTCTTCATTTGTTCCAGAACTAGACATGAGGGGGAGGCCATAAACGTTTGGACTTTTCTTTTAGTGTGTGCAGAGAATCTAGGATTCTCGTCTACATTTGGTCTACATTCATTCAAGGCTATCTGCTATAACTTCCGCCTCTTCAAAGGGAGCTACAGCAATACTGCCCAGAGCGTCCTTGAAGGACGGAATAGTGTGAAACGGCTTTCTGAGTAGGGAGGTTGCCCTCTAAAGAGTGTTTGTTTCTGGCGAGAGACTCGCAATGTGTTTTTTCCATCTGTTTTGGGAAAATTGTCTGATTTTTCTCGAAATCTCAATGCTAAGTGCACGGAGTTCAATTTTGATTTCCAGTTCTCTAGTTCTGTGCCAAAGTCTCCGTACATAATTTTTGTGACGAATTTTGGTTCTGATTTCAAGGGGGAGCCGGAGAGGAGGTGATTTAATTTTTGGTTTTTAGGCTGTCACAGGGGCCTCTGAGATTATATCTCCAATTTTACCAATTGAATTTTCAATATCCGCATTGCTGGATGATTCAGGAATGGGAAGGGGTTTAGAATTTAAAATAAAACGGAAATTTTCCCAATTGGTAGAGTGTTGCTCTGGAATTTCGATAAAAGCAGAATTTGTATTCAAAATTAAAATGACTGGTAAATGATCTGAACTTAGATCATTTATGACTCTGATATCATAATTAAAGGGGATATTTTTTAAAATTCCAAGATTATTAATAGAGTCCTTTGCTCCCGGTCTAGAGAGAGAGTTTATATATGTAGAGGTGTACGGTGCTACAACCCTCACATTTGGAATTTTGATTTTTCAGTTTGTGACCGAAAGAATTTGAACTTGCATTGTGCCAGTCTTTATGCCTGTCATTCATGTTTCCCGCAATGATCACGTATGACCAGAATTTAGGATTTTTAAAAGATCCTCCTCCGGAAACTGGCGATTGTTTCAGAGGGTTTTACGAGCATAAGCAGAAACTACTCTTAATGAAAGGTAATTATTAATTTTAATTTCGATAGCAGTAGCATCCATAACCTTAATATGAGGACTCTGCTGTATTCATAATTATGTTTGTAGTATATAGCGGTGCCTCCGTCGATACGAGGAGTTAAAGTGATTCTATCGTCTTTGTGGAGAAGATAGTTGGCGATCTGGGGTTCGAGCCCCTGTTGGAGCTTTGTTTCTGGAACCAAAAACAGATCAAGATTATGCTCTATGACGAAGTCTCTGACTTTATAAACTTTGGAACGCAAACCATTTGCGTTCCAGAAACCAATGGAAATTTCGTGCACGTCTCGATTAAATTTTAATGTTGCGGTAGGACGAGATGTGTGCGGCTGTGCTAAAGTGCGACATAGGCCTCGAAAATAATGCAGACCTTGTCGTCAGCCGACGCGACTTGGTGGAGACGGGGAGACACTCCGTAAATGCTCGAGTAAGAAGTTGCTCGTCAACTTTTACGTCACTAGCTATTTCTAGGACAGATTGAAAGATAGCGGCAAAATTTTCAGTTAAGTTAGGGGGCCACAGAGTTTGGAATAGAATTAGTGGGTTGTTCCTGAATTTGTCCGATTACAATTTGGGAAAAAACATTAAGCTGTGTCATAATTTTCTTGCTTACATAACTACTTTGTGAGCCAGAGTCAATAACTGGCTGATATTTTTTCCCTGACCTTAGCATCGAATTAAAACGAAGAGCGTTTTGCTTCTGCTACAATCAGAAAGTGAATTCTCAGATTTCGGAAAACAACTTTCGGGTTTATTATTTTTTCTTAGTTCCGGACACATTAATTCAAAAGGATAAAAATGAATGTTATTACATTGTGGGCATTTCAATTGATTTTTAATAATACAAGATTTACTTATATGACCAGCTATTTTAAAACAAGAAAACATGCACAGTTTTCTAACAACATTTTTTGTTTAACAGTTAATGTCCTTTTCTTGTCCGAAAACCATCCTTCACTCGGATGCGATTTCTCACAAAAAATACAGTGATCTCTCTTACCTGGGTTTGAAGACTTACTAAAGCAGATGCTGTTGAGGACTTCCCGGATTGTTTTAACTGTTCATTTTGAATTCTCTTTCTTTTTTGGATTCTGGTGGGAGGCGAAACCAGTTCGTGCAAGTTTTACCATTTCTTCACCCTTTACTTCCCGAGGAAAAAAATTCCTCAAATGTTCCAAACTTCGCGACTCCTTGTCCTCTGTTCATCCATGGTTTCTGCTTCTTTCCCCGGCCACTAATACTTCTTCCGGTAGGCAAGATTCCAACAATAGGCTTAAAAAACCCTCTAATATTTCTTGCGTGTATCCTAAACTCTGCAGAGCTCGGATCTTGCCTTCTAACTCGTGGTATAATGCTTAAGGGTCAGTTTTTGAGCGACCGGTGGCTGCGCTTTACATAACTATGGACATCAAGCAAGTTTCGCACATAAATATGTACGAGTAAGTTCTCTCGTTCGAATCTCTCCTGCAGCTGGGCAACTGCCTTCGGATAATTATCCACAGTAGCTGAGAAACTATCCAGTACTCGGGCTGCTTTTGATTTCAGAACAAAAGCATATGGTAGATAACGACATTTGTCTTCATTAGTTATTCTGGAATCCACACGAATTTTTCGAAATTGACTCCAGAATGTCAAGTAGTCTCTAAAATTTCCACTAAACTTTTTAGCTCTATTTTTGGGAGCTTGAAATTTCGTTTTTCACGGATTTCTCTTGAAACTGATTCTTTCAAACTGGTTTGCGTGGTTTGAGAACAAAGCTCCGAATATTTGTCTCTAGATGATTCAGCCAACAAAAAAATCTTTTTTAAAGGCTTCCTTTGCATCTTTATGTTTCAAAAGAATGCTGGTAATTTCAGATTGACACGTATCCAATCGTGTACATATGTAGGAAATTATCAACTTTAATATCGAAAGCTTATTCACATTGGGTGTTTCTTTAGAGAGTTCATCATCAATCTTCTCAGCACATGCCCAAAACGAAATACGGCATGATTTCCTACATGTTCTCAGTTGTGCTAAATCCATTTTTCTATATCAGATTTCAATTCAAATTTAAAGCCGCATCAAAGGTTCAATCTAAAAAAAAGTTCAGTTCAACCTGATTAAAATTACAAAAGTTCAAATCCAAAGTACCCGAATCCCACCGAGGGTACCACTATGTTCTAAAACGACTTAAAATATTAATTCGTTGGTAAAATCAAAAGGGCTGCGTCGACCAGATGCTGGGTACTGGATAGAAAACAATCCAAAGAGATTTCAGTAAACATATACTTTATTGATAAAGAGCGGCACAACACAGAGACACAAAATTGACCGCTCAGCCATCACTGAGTGCACAACTCGTTCTATTTACATATGTTAATGAGATCCAACTCTCAGACTGACGTCACAGTACAGCAGGTCTGCGGCCGTTCTTTCTCTTCGTTTCCCAACAACAGGAATACATTCTGGTCTTGTGACGTGGGTAAAAAATTTACCCAAAAAAAATGAATGGACTCATTGTTGTATTTATAGACAAGCATTGGTATGTAAGCGTATTCCTGCAAAATATCATGAGGTTGAAAAAGTTGTAAATATTATAAAATCACGTGCCGCAAACTACCGCCTGTTCTACGCGCTTTGTGAGGAATTCGAAAGTCCCCATGTTTCCTTACCGCTTCCCACAGAAGTTAAACGGCTTTCCCGTTGCAAAATTTAGACACGCTTGTTGAAATTGAAGTCTGTAGTTGAAACATTTATTACTGATCAATTATTTCATGTGTCTTCGTGTATAATCGATATTCTTTGGGTGAAAGAGCTTGCTTACTTATTATCTGACATCTTTTGTAAATTACATGAATTAAATATGTTTTTACAAGGCGGAGATGTCACCATTTTCTGCACACATGATAAAATTGAAGACACTCTAAAATAAACTATTGAATTCAATGTCTGCTGATGAATAATTACAAATGTTTTGGTACCTTCAGCAGCATTGTATTAGAAAATTCGATTAAACTTGGTGAGAAAAATTAAAAGGAATATTTGTTAGCTTCTGAAACAACATTCTATTACTTTTCAATGAGTATTTTTCTAATAGATGCAATATATCTCTATCAAACACCTCAATATGTAATCCTTTTTAAGGAGATATTAGCTTAGAGATCATGATTACTTTACTAAAAAAAGAAAAATTCATTGAGTTATCTAGCAGCAGTTCTCTAATATTTTTTTAAGATCAATCTTTAATCCACGTCTGGCTCAGAGTACAAATAAATATATATTTTCGTCAAAAAACACCATTAAAGTTTCATTAACCCTTTTGCACAACATATCTATGCGAGAAAGGATTTTCAATATATACTTATAAAGAAAAATTACAGAAACAAATAAATGCAAAACCTGATCTAAGACTGACATTGTCAGGCATTAAGCCAAACTTTGAATTTCTATGTTCCATCAGACAGCTACAGATATGCCATTAAGAGTTTTTTTTTTTAAATTTAACATATACTTAACTAAGAACTAGTTAATTTATCGAATTAATTTATATTCACACATTTTCTTGAAGTTATAATTTTAACTTTTATTAATGTATATAATCAGATTATTTTTAATTATGTTTTCGTTCCTTGTTATAAACTATTGTACAAGATAAAAAAAAAGTATTCTACCAAATTTTATTATTTTCTTACCTATTACTAACGACTATACAAGGAGTTTGCCAATTTCTTTCAGATGTAAGATGAATGTTCAAAGGAGAAAAAGTTTGGAAACCACTGCTCTAGGCGAAATAATATAATGAATGGGAGATGAGGAAATGAAAATCCAGTAGAGCATGCATCCTCGCAAATGTAAAATTAATTAGTGTAGTAGTCACCATGACTGTAACTATAACGCGACTGCTAATGTCACTTGTGGTAACGTTGAGAAAGAGGGACTTCTTCCCAACCTCTAGTTGTTGTTGCACGTGCGTATGCTTATTATGAGTGAAAATGTCTTCTTTGTATTTCTTATATACTTTGTATTTCTATATAGTATTACTGTGATGTATCCGTGTGCTGTGAACTAAAAAGAAAATAAATAAAATGCTTTTAATCAACTGGAAGGACACCATCTTCATTCAAATGCCCAAAAGGCATTTCATTCCGCATGCTATGCAACAAATAGTTGCCCGAACGGTGGGCTGCAGTGGATTTTACCACAAAATAAGTAATTTTTACTTATTAGTTTCAGAGATATTTAAAATAGATCACCTTGATCTTTTGGATTATGTTCATAAATAGTATGATATTATCGATTCTTTGATTCGGTACTGTCTGAAAAACAGTATTTCCTATTTCTAAACAACTGCTGAATGATTCATCTCGAATCGAAAGTATATCTTGATTTTGAAAGTTAATAATTCTGTATCTCAAGTAAATAGAATTGTAATTTTATCGATTCAAAACTATATTTTGATTTTGAAAATATACTGTTCTTTAATTCTAAACTGTGCAGGTGACAAAATTTCTTGTTTTGAAACAGTTATTTCATTCTTAATAAGAACTGTTTAAAAAAAGATATAATCTGCATATATTCATATATTTTCCTCGATTTTGTGTGTTTTAAGCAATCCATTGCTTAAATATTATTATTTCACAAACGAAACTGCATTAAAACATTTATCTGAATGTTTAACTTATATCTTAAATTATCATATGTTTGAGTGTACCCAATGTTATGCGTCATTATAGTATAATTGTGTGAAAACGAAACTTTTTAAAACTTCTCTATTAATTTCTTGTGTAAGTTAATATCTTAACTATTTAAATACTTATCATACTTATCATTCTGGTATTCCATTTTGAAAACAAATTAATAATATTTTGTGAATTATTAAAACATTATTCTATTATCATAAAAAGCTAAACAAGCATCTCTAAATGAAACGAATTCCAACCTAATGTTCTAAAATGGAGTTCCTCCTTACATAATTCTGTCAAGTCAAGATTTTTTTTCAATACAAATTGAAATTGTATCTCTTTAAGGCTGTTTTCGTACTAATGTTTAAGAACAGGGCTCGAAGTTTGAACACAGTTTGAGCTAGAAGAAAAACATCAATACTAATATAAATTGTTATGGATATAACACATATAATTAATTATTAATTAGCGTTCTTAGAATTTTGATGTTTTGAAAAAATATGCAATTTTTTGTCTTTATATAAAATGAATATTCAATTTTTTATGTTAAAGTATATGTGACGAAATGTTCGAACACATTCTCTACAAGAAAAAAGAAATTATTGATTCAAGTAGAATTGAACAACTTAGAAGAAAATACTTCTCTCTATCGAATAGTGTAGCTAGAGTATAGTTTTATGTCGTTATTAATCAATTTTTTAAGGTTTCAAATGAATTCTTTTTAATTATTGAAGTACTTCGAACTATCTGCAACAGATGGCGCCAGGATATATATTTTTTTCCTGTAGAGCGTACTTTTGGCATGGAATGCTTATTTTTGGCAAACATTTACAGTTACTTTCTAAAATGAAATTATAGCAACTTGTAAATTCTGACAAATAGTAAATAATGGAGAAAGTTTCATGATTCACAGAAGTTCACTCCAAGCTTACAAACTAACCATTGATAAACTCCCTGGTTTGCGAATATTTTGGGTCCGTTTATAAAAAAATTTTTGTGTGTAATGGTAAATTCGTATTGTTGAAAAGATGTTTTAAAATAAGTTTGATTCAGGGAAGTGAAAGGAGAGAAAAGAGAATTTGTGAATTAAATTAATATTGAACTTCTCTGAAATCAATAAAAAGTTATTTAAACTTCTTTTATCCTTTAAAAATTACAACAAAATACAAATTACTGTTTCATGAAGCATAAAATGTGAAATTTTAATTTAGTCACTATGATGTACCGAATTAATTTGCTTAATTAAAAAAGTTATTTTTTTAAAAATTAACTTTGTTTATTTTTTAATATTTTGTTTCAAAGTGAGTTACGCATCTCACAAAATTTAAGTATTAGTACAACTATAATAATTATTAATTAAATATTTTTACTTGGAACATTGTTGCAAAGGGATTACTTCTGGTACAAAAATTGGAAAAGGAGAGGAATTTTAGAGAGGAGAAAGGTCAGGGTGTAAGGAGTTTGTTGGTCGTCCACTCCTTCCCCTCTTCTCTTGAAGGAAGCGACTCTGATTGGGCAATCATTCTCCTACCCACCTTCTCATTCGTCTGAGTTTTCTCTCGTCGCATCTTTACGACGCTTTTGTAATTTTTTTTATTTGTTTATGTTTTTTATTCATCGTTACGTAACACTGATACCAAGAAAGAATAACCCAAGGTTATTAGATCTTGAAATAAAGTACATTGCCAAGTAAGTTGGTCGTCCACGAAGTAACGCCTCTGCATATTGAGTTTTGTAACTGTCTCTCGTACGATTCACATCGTACTGCTTGCTAGTGCTAGTCAAGCAAGTGTTGTCAACAAATGAGCTATTCAGATGATTTACGTTTGTAATTTATTTAGGTACCAAAATTAAGTATTATTTAGGTACCAAATTTTTAATCAAGAACACCCCTCTCCTGTCAATGGTGTCCCGCTTTTCCAATGTTAAAATCTGGTCCCCTTAGTTTAAGATCGAGTTTCATTTTTCAACACGATTATGATCCTAAGCATACAGCTAAAATTGTTCAATTGTGGCTATTGTACAACTGTAGAACGCAATTGCACACTCCACCACAAACACTTAATCTCAACGTTATTGAAAATTTATGGTTTTATAAAAATTGTTTTTTTAAGAGAAGAATATACTAAAATCACGAGTGAAACAACCTAAAATCTTATTAAATCGATACCACGCAGTCTGGAAGCCGACATTAATTCGAATGAGTAAATGTAAAGGTTATTGGCGCAAGAGTCAGATGTGGCTATGCTGAGACAAACAAAATTTAACTGTGGTCTAGACGTGAAAAAATTGAAAAAAGACAAATTGGTTGACAAGAAGGAGGGTCGAAAATAGAGAAGAATTGCTAGGATAACATGGGAGTGCGTTACTCGTGTTTACCAGAGACAGTAAACCCCATAGAAAAGAAAAAGATCACTAGGGTGCCTTGGGGTCATGATGCTCGTATTTATCTGAAGAAGGCCCTGAGATCTACATTTATTCGAAAGAGTGTACAACCAAATATTAGTTTGTCTTTTTATATTTTCGTTTAAAAGTTATGCCAGGTGTATACTCAATTTTGTGACTTAATGTGTTGTAGTTTCTGCTTAAAAATTATGTAATTAATTTATTAAATAGATTTCATACTTATTTCGACGTCTAGTACATTTCTTAAAATGTATTTTATCACTTAGATGTATATTAATTTTATATAAATATTTAGCAATACTTTTTTTTATACCTTTAATGTCGAAAAAGAAAGGCGTATACTCAATTTTGGGATCCACAGTATAGTGCTTTATTTATCGATTTTCTTTGCTTGTTTTCTTTCTTCTTCGTTGCTTCTTTTTATATCTCCATCAGGCATGATGAAATTTCTTGCTTTGAAATTCAGTGAGATTCTAGTCTCTAGCATTAAATCAACTCTAATTATACAAGGATATTTAATGTCTTCTATTACTGTTTAAACTGCCATTCTCGTTTGAAATGTCTTATACCAAATCATGGTCACGAGGTGGCGGCCGGCATTATTTCCATCGAATCATGGGTTCGAGTTCTGATGCCATTAAAGACAAGCAGTGTTGTGGAGATGATGCACATTAAATCTTGTCAAGTCCTTCCATTGGCGCAGTGTAGAAGTTTGGAGAGGGAGGTGCTAGCTCAAGTGTCACCCTCGTCACTTGTCCGAGGTTAATTGCGAGGTCATTTGCCTATCTCCCTCGTGTTGTCTACTTGTGACGTTAATAAAAAATCAATTAAACTATTTAATGAAGAAAAAATTATCAATTTCTTATTTACATCAATCATATTTGCTTATTCTTCAGAAGCAGGCATAAATATTAAAAATTATTTATTTAAAAATATTAGTGAGCTTTCTCTGGTACTGTGGCCTCACATAGAAAGTATTGTTTGTAGCATTTGGAAAGAAATATTTTTATATTTTAATGAAAAACGAAACCTGAAAAAGATGAAGAGAAAGCAAGATAAATGTTTCAAAAAGATAAATATTTCACTTAATGTCCTGAACCTGTTTTTTTTTCTAAATGCATCATGACAATGATAAATATAGTTTCCAAAACAAACTACTAAGGCAATAAAACTAAAAGAAGCAAACTATAAAAATTTATATTGAACAATTTTTGTAGGCGGAGGGGGGGCAGCTTTTTTATAAATAAATTTGACTGTAAAAGATCTACAGTTATTTCCCAATTACTTATACTTAAGTAATTATTAGTAAGTTTAATTTCAGGGAACAATTATAATTAATAGAATATATAGTTCTATCTTAATATATCCATTTACTAGAAATAAAATTTTTAAGTACACAATTAGTTTAGTTTTAATTCATTAAATTAATATTAAACATTTTGCACTACAAAATTTATACTAATTAAAAATATTCATCTAAGCTGTTAAATACTTATTATATTGATTGCTTTCATAATTGTAATTTGGACATCTTCGAAAATAATATAGAGCAACATTTCTGTTGATAGATGCTTGGCAACACTCCTCACATTCCTTTTATTATTTTCATTTTTACTCACGAAATTTTTTCCTCATTTATTTAATTCTTATTGTTATTTTTTACTGCTGTCAATAATATTTTCCTTATGAAAATGAATGAGATAAGGAAAGGTTTGTATAATTAATATTTAATGCTTTTAATAATGTTCTCTTCCTATAAAATTTCTTTTTAATTGGAGAAAAGAAACTACGAAAGCTTATTCCTTTCTTTTCGCACTTTCCCTTTCCACAGAAAAAAAACCCCAGACCTCCTCAAATGCCCTGTGAAATTCCATGGTGTTGTGATGTAGTGGCAAATATTTTGAGGCATCCATTTCATATTCAAAATCGTTTATTATAAAGTTCATATCACATTCATACAATTACATCAAACTTCATCTTATAGACCTCTACTCTCGCCAATTACAACGTCTTGTCTGCGAAATTATCTGGTGGACAGCGTCTCAATTTCCACTCAGAAAGAGCAGTGACGTGAATCAAGTACAGAGAATAATATTTCAAGAATAAAGTAATAATAATAATAATATATATATATAGGGCTGTTATTCAGAATTTTTTTATTCACCGATAACGCTCTTAATTTATTATGATAGAACATGTATTATGGAACCTTTGTTTAAACTGAAACTTATTTTATTAGTTTTTTTCCTTCATTTTATTAGAATGAGCTGTATTTTTCCTTTTGCGAAACTTATTCCCACATAAGTGAAGGTCAATGAGTCATAACACCCTCTTTGTTTATACTAGTAGAGTAAATGAAAAACTTACTATTTTGTTACTTTCCTTTTTGGTTTGATGACAAATGCATACTCTTAGCTTGATTATATATTGGATAAAAAAGAGTTTTCCTTATATATATATATATATATATATATATATATAACACATGGATCAATACGTCCCGAGACTAACATTGAAAACAACATTTTTTTTTTTTATTCATCAACATAACACCTTTTGTTAATCACCTTTTA